>CM055189.1:4204520-4229520 GCA_029224185.1 Karalla daura | reverse complement strand
GCTCTGGCTGGAATACTTTGATTGGTATAAAATCCAACACTAAATATTTGTGTGACAGTCCATGTGATAATGATGATGACAAAATAGTCAGAGCAGAGCGTGGAGGGACAGAAAGAAAGGATCGCATAGAGATAACTAACAGAGGAGACAGTTTACATGTGACCTTCACTGACCTCCGAAAGTCAGACTCAAAGAAATATTACTGTGGAGTGAACGTACCTGTCCACATAGATCCGTTAATAGAGGTGAATCTTAAAGTTGTTGATGGTGAGTTTATGCTCCTCAGCTATTTTTCTTTTGAAAAATCCATTTGTTTTCCATCAAGAAATATCTGCATCTATTTACCTTATTACAATAAACTTTGCAGGTGGTTCTTCCAGTCCCAGAGCTACTTCAGGAGCTTTCACTGTGAGCAGCTCCACGGTGACATCCAGCAGCTCAGCTGTTACTGCTGCTATGTGGACATCATCCACCATCCCTCCTGCAGCATCTCCTGGTGGGACAGTAGGACAAGGAGCAGGTGAGATGGTCTCACATCTGAACTGACACAATGTGCTTGTTATTCACTGGAACATCACTGTGGTCAAACATGTTCTAATGTCAGCTGCCAGTATCTTTATTCATATCTTCTTCTCTCTCTGTCCAGGAAGTTTACCATATGTTATCATTGCTGTCAGTATTATAATAGTCTTACTGGTGGTGCTACTGTTGGTAATGAGGAAGAAGATGAAGAAAAAACCTGGTAAGACCCACAAACCAATAGAGTCATTGCTCATTATATATGAATCCATATTAATACGAGTCCTGTGTGTTTGCAGGGGAAGAAGACGCTTTGGAGGTGAGTTTCTTTATTTTATAGTTGAAACAAGAAGGATTTGTGTCTCAATCCATCAATTTGTGTCATGTCCTTCAAAGACCTTCCGTCAGCTTTGGGAGGCTGAGGTAAATTGTTCTCTAACTTGGGTTTTTTCATGTTTTACAAAATATAAAGCAGACCCTAGCTCAGAGTGGTGATAACTCTCCAGAAGACTCTTCTTCAGCTTCACCTTCCAGTCCACCAGTTTATTCAGTGGTTCAGACCAACAACCCAGTCTCTCAGTGTGACGTTATCTACTCTGTTGCTCAACTACCCAAAGAGTCAACTGAACCACGAGTTCAACCTGAGAACAATGGAGGTGATGCTGTTTACTCACTGGCTGAGTTACCACAGCCATCCTGAATGTTTGGATGCATCATACTGTCTATGTGGCTGTTGTAAATGCAACGTAATGAAAGCCAATTTCCTCTGTTTGATGCATTTTAGGATAAATAAATGCATGTGAACCAAAGTAAGATGTTGTTTGTCCAAATTCATCTAATGCATTGTTTTACGATTTATCTGATGTTGTAACATTTGTGTTGTAAGTACATCGTAATTAATTTTGTTCATAAGATCAGATCAAATAAAAAAAACTGCATTACCACTTCCTGTCATTATGTGTCTTTTTACAACTTTTAATTCTGTTTGCCTCTGTGCATGTTTCTTCCTATGAATGGGAGGAGCTTCACCTTATGTAAGGAGGAAGTTACAAAGCCTCTGGCTGTGACTGTCACTACTGTGTCTTCTCTGTGATGAGTTCATCTTCTATGTGACAGGTGACACCCTAGCCAGAGCAGAACACGAGGAGAGGGCAAAGAACAATCAAATGGAGATAAATAACAGAGGAGACGGTTTACATGTGACCTTCACTGACCTCCAAGAGTCCGACTCAAAGAAATATTACTGTGGAATGGAGAGATTTTTATTGGGATCTCAAATAGGTGAATCCTGAAGTTGTAGATGATGAGTTTAGCTGATGTCAGGTTTTGCACAGATCTTGTGGAGATCTTGTTACCTCGTATTCAAGGAGACTGAAAAGTCCCCCCTCCCCCAGTGAGGCAAACTGCTCTCCTGCAAAGACTGACTGTCCTGGTAGTTGATTCAGGACCAGCTCTCACAACACCTGCAGTCTCTGACTGGGTGGACCAGCTGTCCACATTCAGAGTGGCTGAGGGACACTGAGCCCGGAGGACAGAGGGACAGAGCCGTATGCTCGGGCTTGTCATGGTCAGGCACTTTATGGAGGGGCTCCCAGGTCAAGAGCTCCTGGCCATTTTCTTTTTTGTTTCTTCCACTGTGTCTACGTTGTCCACTCCATCCTACACCACCTCCTCCTACGTCACAGGAAGCTGCTGTAAACTAGATTCATCTGTTTCAGTGAAAGTGAAATTAAAACTGAAAAAGTGAAATAAATAAAAAAGAAAAGAATAGAATAGATTACTATACAATATGCATTCTTTCATCCCACAATGGAAACCTTTCAATACATTAAACACAACATTTAGCACAACATATTTAAAAAATGTACCATGCAGACGTTACCAGTGAGTTTCAGTTCTGTACAGGACACTTTTATTGCTTTGTCATTCCTGTGCAATATTTTTGGTATAGAACTGCTGTCATTCTGTTTCTCAATCTCTCTACTTCTCCCTTCAATCAACTGCTGCTATTTGCTGTGCTGCAGCTAAGCAACACTTTGACCACAAAATGAGAAAATGTGAACTTTTGAACATACATGAAGAACTGACAAAGGACCCTGTGTTGTATCTATGTGGTTTACATTTATCTATCTAACATCTATCTATCTATCTATCTAGCTAGCTAGCTAGCTAGCTAGCTATCTTGCTATCTAGCTATCTATCTATGGCATTGTATTCACAAAGAGAGTCAATTCTATTTGTGCACGGAAGTTTGTGTGTATGTGTTTGGCTGTGTGAGAAAACACAATTGTGTTTATGTTTGTGTGTGTGTGTGTGTGTTTGTGTGTGTGTGTGTGTGTGTGTGTTTTCAATGAAAGGGGAGGGGCTTCATCATTCGCAGGTTCAAAAGGGGGAACTTACAAAGCCTGTGACTGTGGTTGTTCCTGTCTGATAATTCATCTTCATTTGATCTTTTGTCTGTTCCTAAACAGTCGCTATGATCAGGACATACGTGTTCTCTCCTCTGTGTCTTCTCTGTGGTGAGTTCATCTTTTGTGACATTAAACATTTGCATCTAGTCTAGATGGTCTCTGACTGTGGCAACTGTTGCATTTCTAGTTGATGGGCTCTCTTTCTCTGTTTAAATAATGTATTTTGTTGAAAGTGTTGAAAAAAAATGCACTCACCCAAAACATTGGGTGAAATGTTATTTTTTATTATGTAATTATTTTTCTTGATCACACCTCACGTCAATGTTTCCTCTGTCTTCTCTTCAAGTTCTGTGTGTTGTGGAGATGGAGACTCTCAACATAAAGGGACACGTTGGGAACAATGTGTCAGTCACCTGCTCTGGCTGGAATATTTTGATTGGTATAAAATCCAACACTAAATATTTGTGTGACAGTCCATGTGATAATGATATGGACAAAATAGTCAGAGCAGAGCGTGGAAGGACAGAAAGAAAGGATCGCATAGTAACTAACAGAGGAGACAGTTTACATGTGACCTTCACTGACCTCCGAAAGTCAGACTCAAAGAAATATTACTGTGGAGTGGACGTACGTGGCCACATAGATCCATTAATAGAGGTGAATCTTAAAGTTGTTGATGGTGAGTTTTTGCTCCTCAGCTATTTTCCTTTTGAAAAATCCACTTGTTTTCCATCAAGAAATATCTGCATTTACTTACCTTATTACAATAAACTTTGCAGGTGGTTCTTCCAGTCCCAGAACTACTTCAGGAGCTTTCACTGTGAGCAGCTCCACGGTGACATCCAGCAGCTCAGCTGTTACTGCTGCTATGTGGACATCATCCACCATCCCTCCTGCAGCATCTCCTGGTGGGACAGTAGGACAAGGAGCAGGTGAGATGGTCTCACATCTGAACTGACACTATGTGCTTGTTATTCACTGGAACATCACTGTGGTCAAACATGTTCTAATGTCAGCTGCCAGTATCTTTATTTATATCTTCTTCTCTCTCTGTCCAGGAAGTTTACCACATGTCATCATTGCTGTCAGTATCCTAATAGTCTTACTGGTGGTGCTACTGTTGGTAATGAGGAAGAAGATGAAGAAAAAACCTAGTAAGACCCACAAACCAATACAGTCATTGCTCACTATATATGAAACTATATTAACAAGAATCCTGTGTGTTTGCAGGGGAAGAAGACGCTCCGGAGGTGAGTTTCTTTGATTTATAGTTGAAATGAGGAAATTGTGTCTCAGTTCATCAGTTTGCCTCATATATGAGGCAAAAGGATATGAGGAAAGACCTTCTCTCAGCTGTGGGAGGCTTAGGCAATTTGTTTTCTAACACAGGTTTTTTCATGTTTTATAAAAGTCAAAGGAGACCCTAGCTCAGACTGGTGATAACTCTCCAGAAGACTCTTCTTCAACTTCACCTTCCAGTCCAGCAGTTTATGCAGTGGTCCAACGCAAGAAGCCAGTCCCTCAGTGTGACATTATCTACTCTATCGCTCAACTACCCAAAGAGTCAAGTGAACCACTTGTCCAACCTGAGAACAATGGAAATGATGTTGTTTATTCAGCGGTTAAGTTACCACAGCCATCCTGAATGTTTGGATGCATCATACTGTCTATGAAGCTGTTTCAACAATGCTGTAAATGCAGCTTAATGAATGCCAATTTCCTCTTTTTGATGCATTTTCAGATAAATAAATGCATGTGAACCAAAGTAAGATGTTGTTTGTCCGAATTCATCAAATGCATTGTTTTACAATTTATCTGATGTTATAACATTTGTGTTCTGAGCACATTGTAATTAACTTTGTTCATCAGATCAGATCAAATAAGAAAACTAAGTCTGATGCCATACCACTTCAAGTCATTAGGTGTATTAGGTGACTCTCCTGCCAAGACTGACTGTCCTGGTAGGTGTATCAGGACCAGTTCCCACAACATCTGCCGCTGTCCATGTTGGAAGTGGATGTGTGCGGCCAGGCAGGACCTAGTGAGAGATCTGCTTCTGACTTCCTCTGACTGCCTCCCGAAATCAGGAAGGAACATGCAGTGGTCCAGGTCCACACACTGGGGGCTATCTATGTCCACACATCTATCTATCTATTGAAACCTTAAATCCTGTTGGATCTCCAACAACAATGCCAAGTTTGACTGTCCTCTGATTATTGGTGAAGGAGGTCACATCCCAGATGAGGATGGTGAAGGTGTCTTAATTTTCACTCACACCATCTGCACCTTTTATAGACAGCAACGGTTAATCCTTAAAGTGGAACTCATGTGTGGACATGACTCTTACAGTTGATGTCATCACAGAGCCATTCACAACCCTGAATAACTCTTACTATTTCTTTAAACTGCATATAAACAGATTATTATTGTGTTCACCGCAAAAGTACGTTGTCTCTGCACGTCTCTCTCTGTGTGTGTGTGTGTGTGTGTGTGTGTGTGTGTGTGTGTGTGTGTGTGTGTGTGTGTGTGTGTGTGTGTGTGTGTCATCAAAGAAAAGGGAGGAGCTTCATTTGTGAAAGCAAAAAGAGGATGTTACGAAACCTCTGACTGTGGTCGGGCTACTCTGACAGTCCACTTGACTTTTAGTCTGTTGCGAAACAGTCGCTACGATCAGGACATACGCGTTCTCCTCTTTTGTGTTTTCTCTGTGGTGAGTTCAACTTTTGTGTGATTAAGCATTTGGTCTTTGAATGTGGTAACTGTCGCTCTTCTAGGTGATGGTTTCTCTTTCTGTTTGCTAATTGATGTATTTATGGTACTCATGCATTGATTCAGGCAATGCATGTTTGAAGTTTTATTTACTTTTATTGTTTTTGCACGCACTTCATGTGTATATTTCCTTTGTCTTCTCTTCAAGTTGTGTGCGTTGTGGAGATGAAGACCCTCAACATAACGGGACACGTTGGGAACAATGTGTCAGTCACCTGCTCTGGCTGGGACATGCATGATGTTAAATCCTATACTAAATACTTGTGTTACAGTCCATGTCATGACAAGGACGTCATAGTCAAAGCATCACCTGGAGAGACTAAATGGGGGAAACATGCAGAGATAACGAACAGTGGAGACAGTTTAAAGGTGACATTCACTAATCTCCAAAAGGCTGATTCAAAGAAGTATCAGTGTCGAGTGCAAAGATTTTGGACAGATCCATTTGTAGAGGTGAATCTTGAAGTTCTTGATGGTGAGTTTGTGCTCTCCGGCAATCATTCTTTAAATACAAAATCAATTTTTATTACCACAAAGAAATATCTGTGAACATTTACCAGATTAAAATAAACTTTCCAGATAATTCTTCTAGTCCCAGCTCAGCTGTTACTGCTGCTATGTGGACATCATCCACCATCCCTCCTGCAGCATCTCCTGGTGGGACAGTAGGACAAGGAGCAGGTGAGATGGTCTCACATCTGAACTGACACAATGTGCTCGTTATTCACTGTAACGTCACTATAGTGAATCGTTCGGATATCTGCTGCCCGTATCACACATTCACAGCTTCATACCTGCCACTCTTACTCTGCATGGCTACTTTGATTTAATCTGATTTTGTGGTTTCTGTAATTTTTCTACATTTGGGTTTCTGGCTGTTTATTTGAGTCTTGTTGAGCAGTGTGATTAGACTTTTTATCATATCCTCTTCTCTCTCTGTCCAGGAAGTTTACCATATGTTATCATTGCTGTCAGTATTATAATAGTCTTACTGGTGGTGCTGCTGTTGGTGATGAGGAAGATGAAGAAACAACCAAGTAAGACCACAAACTGATCCACTCATACTAACTCTATATATATACACAGTATACACACACACACACACACACACATACATATATGTATGGCCATATTAACACGTGCCTTGTGGATTTGCAGGCAACGATCCTCCGGAGGTGAGTTTCTCTCATTTAAGGATTTTGCACATGAATTACCCCCATATCATAGTGAAATCATTTAATGCATTTAAGCAAATAGTGCACTCTAGCGCCTCTCTGTTTCAAACACATATTGCAGCTACGGTAGCCTTCATGTGTCAAAAAGCCTCTCTCACCGATTCTCTCCTCCAGTGTCTGCGTGCTGGATCTCAGGTAGCTGTAGTTTAAAGAGGGCAGAGTATCCTGACAGATCTTACCCGTCACATATATAAACAGACCTAAAATCCTTTGCTGACGAGAATGTGCCAGATTATTAGAGGAGGTCCTGTCACACAAAAGACACCATATATAAAAATGCAAACATCGATTTTGGAAAATAAAAAACAAAAAATGTTACACGCTGTCCCTTTAAATATTGATTCGCCAAACTGACAATATATATCGTATTGTCAGTTTGGCGCACACATGAATGATGTAAATACTTTTATATTCTTAATTAAATAAATACAAAAAAAAAATGACATTCACATAAACCCAAAGAAAACTGCAAACTCATTCAACAAAGGAGATGTTTTTAGTCTCCTGTTGCTTTGTTTATATGTTGTCTGTCTCCATGTTTCTTACATGTGTCTCACTATGGTCCACCTCCAGGATACTGAATATTCCCGAATAACACATGAAGGCAACAAGCAGCGTGTTGACCCACCTGTCACTGTTTCCACCCTGTCCTGCTCCGTTACACCAGAGGATCTCTACTGCAATGCTTCATACCACCGTGGTACTGAGTTAGCAGCTCAGAGTGGTGATAACTCTCCAGAAGACTCTTCTTCAGCTTCACCTTCCAGTACAACGGTTTATGCAGTGGTTCAGACCAACAACCCAGTCTCTCAGTGTGACATTATCTACTCTGTTGCTCAACTACCCAAAGAGTCAACTCAACCACCAGTTCAACCTGAGAACAATGGAGATGATGCTGTTTACTCACTGGCTGAGTTACCACAGCCATCCTGAATGTTTGGATGTATCAGACTGTCTATGAAGCTGTTTCTACATTCATGCATTTTATAACAAAAAAAAATCTACTAGATTAAGATATTGTTTTTCCATCTTGTCAGATGTGTCATAAATGCAATGTTTTAAGATTTAACTGATGTTGCCTTTTTAGTACATCAGAATTATTATTGTCCGTCAAATTCGAGTAAAAGATTATCATTGCACTTTTTTATTATTATTATTTTTTGTCCCTATGCACCTGTGTATGTGGGTGTGTCTGTGTCTCTGTGTGTTCAGAGGAAACGGGGAAGCTTCATATGCAAAGGCCGAAAAGAGGAAGTTACAAAGCCTCTCACTTAGAATATATCTCTTCTTTCGCCTTTCTCTTTGTTACGAATCGCAGTCACGATGTTCAGGACATACGTGTTCCCTCCTCTGTGTCTTCTCTGTGGTGAGTTCATCTTTTGTGTGTTTAGGGATTTGCATTTAGCGTAGATGGTCTTTCACTGTGGCAATTGTTGAATTTCTTCAGTGTTTCATTCTAGTCTCAGAAAAATATGATTCAGCTACAACTTGTGCTTTTGGGGTTACTTTTCTGTGATTATTTTTCTTGATCACATCTCATGTCAATGTTTCCTTTGTCTTCTCTTCAAGTTCTGTGTGTTGTGGAGATGGAGACTCTCAACATAAAGGGACACGTTGGGGAAACTGTGTCAGTCACCTGCTCTGGCTGGGAAAGTTTGTTTGGTGTAAAATCCAACACTAAATACTTGTGTGACAGTCCATGTGATAATGAAGATGACATCATAGTCAGAGCAGAACGTAGAAAGACCAAAAAAAAGGATCGCATAGAGATAACTAACAGAGGAGACAGTTTACGTGTGACCTTCACTGACCTCCGAAAGTCAGACTCAAAGAAATATTACTGTGGAGTGGATAGATTTCTCCAGAAAGACAAATTAATAGAAGTGAAACTTGAAGTTATAAATGGTAAGTTTATGCTCTTCAGCATTTTTTTTCTTTCAACTAAATCCACTTGTTTGCCAGAAATAAGTATCTGCATTTATTTACCAGATCAAAACAAACTTTGCAGGTGGTTCTTCCAGTCCCAGAACTACTTCAGGAGCTTTCACTGTGAGCAGCTCCACGGTGACATCCAGCAGTTCAGCTGTTACTGCTGCTATGTGGACATCATCCACCATCCCTCCTGCAGCATCTCCTGGTGGGACAGTAGGACAAGGAGCAGGTGAGATGGTCTCACATCTGAACTGACACAATGTGCTTGTTATTCACTGGAACATCACATGTTCAAATATCAACTTGCAGTGCCAAGTATGTGCAGCCTCATACATCATTTTTTAAGTAATTATTTGAGACGTTCTTGAGAAGTGTGATTAACCTTTTTATATCTTCGCTCTTTCTGCCCAGAAAATTTGACATATTTAATCGCTGCTGTCAGTGTTACAATAGTCTTACTGGTGGTGCTGCTGTTGATAATGAGGAGGATGATGATGAAGAAAAAATCTGGTAGGACCCTCAAACCAATAAACTTATTGCTCATAATATGCGAAGGCGTTCATTCTCTACTACACATACTGTATTAACAAGTGATGTTCTGTATGTTTGCAGGGGTTGAACATACTCAGGAGGTGAGTATCCTTAATTTATCCCTGACACAAGCAGAAACGTGTCTCAGTCCATCATTCTACCTGATGTAGTAGGAAAGACCTGTTCTTCCATGTAAATTTACTCAAGTTCCTTTCTTATGTTGTAGAAACTAGAAACATGATTTGCCACATAATTATAAATTCCAAACTAGATTTTGTGTGTTGTCTGTCTCCATGTTTCTTACATTTGTCTCACTATGGTCCACCTCCAGGATGCTGAGTATTGTGAAATAACACATGAAGGCAACAAGCAGCGTGTTGACCCACCTGTCACTTCACCTTCCAGTACAACGGTTTATTCAGTGGTTCAGACCAACAACCCAGTCTCTCAGTGTGACACTATCTACTCTGTTGCTCAACTACCCAAAGAGTCACCTGTACCACCAGTTCAACCTGGGAACAATGGAGATGATGCTGTTTACTCACTGGCTGAGTTACCACAGCCATCCTGAATGTGTCTTTGATGATATACATCATACAGTGTATGTGTGCACACATAGTAGAAGTTATTACAAGTGAAGAGTGACCTTCATACTGGAAACGTCTCCTAAAGTTTGCTTATTGTTTATTCACTCTATTCTTTTCTACATATTTAGCATAGATATTTTACTGCCACCAGTCACTTTCATCCAGTGTACTTTTTTGGGGGGGGTGACGACAAGCTGAATGATGGTTTTAATGGTGTGCGAGTAGCATAAGGCTCTTAAGAAAAGGAAATTGAGCCTGTGATCCTTCAGTTTTTATTTCTATGCACATACAGTCAACACTGTTTGTAGATTGATATCTCTGAAGAGATCACATTTTACAGATTTCTGTATACCTCTGTCTTCTCTTACACACTCAGGCAGACCATCAGTTTCACTATTGTTGGTCCACAGGAAGGTGTTGCGTTGTTGCTAGAATCTACAGGACAATTACTGCATGACAAGTTACTGGTTAGCAAGCCTCTACTGTGTAAGATCCAAAAGAGGAAGCATTACTTCTCTAAAACACCAACCAACGCCTACAGTTGTCTCTCTTCTGCAAGTTTTCATAAAATAAATTTTGAACTATATGCATTCACCCTTTCATAAACCGTTATATTTATTGACTGAAAGCGGTTCATTGCTTTGGGTTTGGTTTGTATCCCTGTTTCAAGATTACAAATAAAATCATGGAAATTATTAAGAGGATTTTGAGTTTTTCAGTCATTGAGTAAAAGACTATTTATGGAAGCATGTAAAACAATTGTACACGTTGTTTTTATTTCGTCCACCATCTCCATGCAACAGAAAAATACCTGTCACAGTTTGGAGACACACAGACAGTTTATCACAGTGCAGGGAGTTATGAACAAACATTCACACAGGCAAGGTCTGGGTAGGGTCAGGTTGAGAAGCAGGCCAAGGGGGCAATGGAGACAGGCTGGGGAAAGCTAACCAAAGAAGCAGACAGGGAAGCTAACTGAGGAGGCAGACAGGGGAATGCTACCTGAAGAAGCAGAGAAGGGAAGGATAATGGACGGGGCAGACAGGAAGGCTAACTGTTGAAGCACACAAGCTAACTGAACAGTCCCATGAAAACCCACTCTGGTTTTTCATGCAGTAACGATGGCTTTACTATTCTATGTTATCGTGATTACTACTATGATTATTACTATGGTCCTACTGTACATGAAGTAGCACCATCTGTAGCCATTCAATAGCCAATGTCATTTCCCAATGGGAATTTCCCAGAGGGATCAATAAAGCTGAATCTGAATCAGAAGGTAGCTATGGTACTACTATGGTTTTTATGGTAACCCACAAAAAAAGAAAAGACAAAACATGATAGACGATGGTCATTTAGCCATAGTGAATCCAGACTGGTAGAGTCGCAGATCAAAATGGGATGTTGTGAGGCTGGCTGGCTGGCTGGTAGGTAGCCTTCGGTTTCAGATAGTATGTGTCGTACTTGTTCTGTGTATTTTTTTTTTCTTCTGTTCCCTTTTTTGCTTCCTTTTCTGGTCATGCCCACAGTTTTCAGATATCCAATCCGCTCTCAGTTCTACCTGTCCTGTTCTGTCCAATGCGGTGGCAACTAAGCCACTCAGTCTAGTTTATAACATCACCTGTGTCTTGGCTTAGTTGCCAGATCATCTTTGATTCTACACATGACTTTTCTGCACTCTGTCTTGTTCCTCCGTTCCTGATCTCCACCCTGCCTGACTTTGATTTTTGCTTATCTCTCCTGCCCTCCTGGATGCTACTGCATTAGTCTCTGGACTAGCTTTTGTCAACTGCCTGGTAAAGTGACTTGTGCTCGGTCTCTGACTCTCTCTCTCCCAGCTTGACCCGCTTTCCGCCCCTGACTTAGTCCAGTCTCTGCTCTGGTTCCTGAACTGTATTCTGTATCTCGGTTCTGCCTAGCTTGTGTGAACTCTGTGTGTAGGAGATAGCATAGTTACCATTATCCACAGTGTGTGTGTGTGTTTGTGTGTGTTTGTACCATCCGTGTGTAAATTCTTCCAAAGTTATCTGACATGTGACTCTTTTGGGTTTAGGTTTGGGTTTCTTTTGGGTCATTTATGTTTTGTTTTATTTTTTGGAGATGTCCTGGGGCATAGTTCAATATTCTAAGTGAGGTTATGGAGTTTGTGGTGTTGTGCATGTACAGCGAGAGCAGCTCAGCATTCTTCAGACAGCAGGGGATAACTACAGATTAGATCAGATGAACTTCCCATTTCTGGCAATGTCAAGGTCTGTGGACGGTTCTGATAAGAGCAAAGGGGAAATGTGTAACACTGTGTTGCAGAAGTGCAACAGTTATCTTCTGTCATCTGTTTTGGGGACAACCACATGGCTGTTAACATGAACTTGACACACACGTCTCATGCTGCTATTTCATGAAACGGACAAAGAGTCACATCAAAGAAAGACCTAATGCTCATCTTATTTCTCCAAGAGAAAATGTTTTTTTTCCTGAATGCTGTAATTTCAGTATGCAGGGCCACCTGACTGAGGAATTGACATTTAATATCTCAACAGCAGCATATAGCACAATACATCATATTTTTTAATGAATCGACTATATTTTGCAGTTTGACACATTACGGTGCAGTCTCGACAGGAGTAGCCTGCAGAGGCAAATGGATCAGGGACCAAAGTATGTTGCAATGGTGTGCAACTCTCTGGGTTTGCTTTCTTACTCTGTCAATATCTTTCTTTTTCCCCTTTTTTTTCACAATCACTCTTTGGATGTGTCTGCATGCATGTTTGACACATGCATGCAGACACTCTCTCTCTCTCACACACACACACACACAGCAAAGGTCACCTTGGCAGTGGGAATGGCCTCCAGTACCTGCTCTTGTCAGGCTCAGAGAGCAAGAGCAGCTTCGTGTCATTGTTGTTGTTGTTGTTGTGTACATCGGCCACCAGGGGAAGAGGACAGTGGCCTGGGGTATCTGTTGTTTTGTCAATGACAGTCAATGACACTGCGCTGCTAAGTGGAGAGGATTAGCTTAACTCCCTCTCTCTCTCCCCTTTTTTTCTTTTAAATAAAACATGTAAGTGGCTGTGTGAAGGCCTGACTGTGACACAGGTTTTTATTCTGGTACAAACAGCACTGTCAGTCAGTGATGTCAGCCATCCATGTCTGACTCTCATGCAGGGAAACAGTGGAAATCATCACCTTGGCAGCCTGACAATTGAAAAGACAGACTCATAGCCTTAACCCCTCTATAACTGGACAACTACAGCTCATGTAAATGCATATGTCCAACTAGTACTGGATTTCTCCAGATCTGACTAAAACTGCTAGATAGTACATTTATAACATGATTTTTCTTTTGCATGTGTACACTTTAGTCTGACTAAGCTGAACAAAGCACATGTGCATGCTCCACATGCCATTCACTGGCATTTGAACCCAGAGCAGGAACATCCAAGGAAGCTAGTTGCAGATTAAATAACACTTATTTGTAAAATCAATAACATGTGCAGTTTGTACAAAATGAACATAGCTGCACAATTATCCATGTTCCTGCTGTTTGTTAACAGTTTGCTGCCTGACTTCAGTCATTCATTTTGTAATGTAACAGCTCAACTGGAAAGAGGTCCAAATCTACCTAAGGTCCATATTGGGAGTCCCTAAAGGGCCCCAAAGAGGAGAGATTCAACTTGTGTTTAGTATATGTTCCCAACTGGGACAGATTTACAGTGAAATGCCCAAGTTATACTATAAGCATGGTTGGGTTTAGCTGTGCTAAGTGTAAATGCAGTGGCTGTGCCTAACACCCTGGCAGATAGAGAAGTGGTCAAAGGGGGTGGAGCATAAGTGAAGCTAAAATGAGCAAAATGAAACCTGGGTCCCGCCACCTTTTACTGACAGCGCTTCAGTACATCCTGCCTCAAGTATAACTTTAACCCTTAACAGACATTTGCCTCTCTCTGGGGACTGTTCTTCCTGCAGACAAGCTTTAAAGGCTGTATGAGTACACGTTAAACAATACTGTTGGTTAAAAAGAAGTAGACTCAGAGTTTCTACACTCACTACAGAATATGTGGAAACTGAAGCCTGGTTGCCAGCATCTTGAAATGTCAGTACTTCTCCACTGTTTCTGTCTCAGCCACTGTACAACTGTCTGGTTAAACCCTATAGAATGCATGTTTAGAAGGGATTTTCTGTGATGATCTGTCACTGTAGGTAATCCAGTAATTAAACCCAACACAGGAAGGTCCTCGTTCCAACCTGGCTGTCAAACAAAGGTCTGCTCTCACAGCAGCGAGTGTCATCCCTTTCTATCAAAAGAAAACATTTTCTTGAGACACAGACGAGGCCAATGACAGGGCAACCTTCCACTGAGAGTGTGGGACTGCCAACTCTTTCTGAGTCTAATGAGAAACGCTATCTATTCCCTACTTTCATTCATCACATAGAAATTCACTGTATTGCTGCACTGTATTCGTGTGGGGGAAAAAAGGAATAGGGTTTTAGCCAATTAAAAACCTTTCCAATCTGTGCTCTGAAATCAAATAGACCAGGTTACAAGCACACCTAGGGTTCTAAAGTGCCTTTAGTTAATTAGTTTTTACCTCCTGCCCATGCCTCTAAAGTCAAAGCTAACAATTACAATCTGGTCGCCCTGAGTTGCACTCCTGATGTTAGCCAATTACAGCTACTTTCAGAGTCATATCATCCAATTACCTCTGCTCACTACCCTGGATTCTACAGACCTATTAGCCAATTACACATCTCACACAAAGATCTCTCTAGAACACGCTGGTGAGGCCGGGGATCTTGTAAACCCGCAGAATGAAAACACGTCCCTGTCTCTTTCTCTCTGCCTCAATCCCTCTGTGAAGTTCAAGCCTTGTTATTAGCGGCTATCAGAGCTAAAATGGAGACTCCAGCTGAGGTGAAGGTTGCACCTGCATGCTGTCTCTCTCATGATAATATGGCACTTTACACTCACCTTCACTGGAACAAGATAATGATAGCACAGCAAGAGTTGCTTGAGGCTCTGGAGAGTTCTTTTTTTTTGTTTTTTGTGATTTTTAACCTGTGTTGGATATAATATCAATTGTAATACAATGGAGACATAGAGTAGAGTGGAATGATCTTAAAGTTCTGAGATTGAGAGGAAACAGTCTTAACCTCTTTTTTAAGGAGGAAATCAACACCCACGTTGTGCAGTTCACACCCTGGGGGTCGGATGACAAGTTCATAAAAATACACTTCCTTTTAGCTCTGTGCATAAAGTCTGTCACTTCCTGTTCCTCTTCCTTTAGCGCATTTATCAGAAACCTCCTGTACTTCTGCACCATAACTTCTCATATGGGCCACGATTAATTGTCATTTGTCATTGCATTTTATTTTTTTTCTTTCCAAGCAATATACATCACTTTGAATGCATTGTTGTAAATTTGTAAAAAAAAAAAAAAAGTTATCTTATTTAATGACTTTGCCTCAACGTTTCTGGCTGAGATGCCTTAGAAAGGAATTTGCAGACAGTATCACTCTATCAACCATTATTGAAGTACATGAAGTGCATTTATTCTATAACTGTCAGAAAATAACTTTCTTTTTGCTGTTTTTTTTTACAACTCAGTAGTTACTTCTCTCAGCTCTGGTGTGGCTGTTGCTGAAATGATGAGTCATAGAAAAGCTGCTACTGGTGGATGGAAAATGCTGACAGAAAAGTACAGATATCAGAGAAAGCAGCAGGGGTTTCTCTAAAGCTTCGATACAGAGTCAATGTACTGGCAGAATGCATGTGTGTGTGTGTGTAGACAGAGAGAGAGAGAGAGAGATGGATGAATAGGTAGATAGATATAGAAATATATGAAATATGATTTGTTAGATATATGGAATGAAAGTTGGCATACCACGGAGCCCAGCCATGTTTATCTGACTCATCGTTGCCTCATCCAGCTTCTTGCCCATCACTTCCTTGTTGACCTTCCGTTTCCAGCTGTGCCAAGCCCCATCATCCGGTCACTCGCTCCAACTTCTTCCTGCTCTACCTGGACCGTTGCCTGCCTTATCCTCTGTCATAATCTGCTCCACCCAACTTTTCTACAGTCCAAAAACCTGCATGTTTAGAATGAACTGCAGCTAGATGCATGTGGTGGATGTGGTGTGAGGCAGTATTCAGGCGGTACGATGTGGCTAATCTCGTGTGGATCCATCTAATGGAAATAGCAAGAATGGGAATTGCTCTATTTGTGAGATAATAGTCAACACATCAGAGAATACATCCGGTAATTCAGGTAATTCAGATACACTCTATGTGGGACTTGTACAATGTTTGTAAGACAGTTAAATAGACTAAAAATGGTTATTCATTACAGCTCATTGCATACAGTACTGCCTTGTGTGCCGTTGTCCTTTTCTTCTATCAAACGTAGGGCATTCATGCAGCTAGCTATTTCACAGCTGGAGATATAAACAGAGCAAAACCCAAATAGCTCTGACACAACATAGCTCACAGGACGCACCCACTGAGTTACATTGTTGGGTACATTATTCTAATTATTCTAATTTGGCGAGTTAAAGCCGTCGACCCCTGCGCTAAAACATCACACTGGTGGGAAAATTGAATTACCTGCCCACTCAGTCAGTGTTTTCGCCACTTTCATTTCTGAAACTGCTGCGACGTGGCGCTGGGCTGACCCGCGTCTCACCCCGGGGGGTCTCGGGCTAAGTCGCGATACCGACCTTCACATCTCCTCCTTTCATCATTTCTCCCTCCAGGAGGTCACATGAAAGACAAAACGGGGCTGTTTGTTAAGCAAACAGCCCTCGGGGTTCCTGATTTTTGTCCCTTTCTCCGAGGTATCAAAGCGGCGGAGGAGCAACGGTGATATTAAAGCGGCTTCTTCTCATTCAATTACTCACCTTCCGTGAGGTTTGTTTGTGCCTCTGTTTGTGGATTTTAATGCAGCTATAATTGGCTCCGTGGCACTTGTAACTCAGTTACTACCCATTGCAACTGAATACCAATTATCTGTGCGTGTGTATGGATATGTAACGACTTTAAGCCACATCCTGTGGAGTTTAAATCAATTCCTCTTGCGATGGAACGGGGTTTGCGATGCATTTCAAGTCCATCCTCGGGTGATTGAATGGCCATTTGTGTTTTCATCTTTGCTTCATTAGCAGTCATCTGGCTTCGGATCGATACTATCGACCGAGCGCACGCAGAGAACATCCTCTTCAATAAAGACAAAAATGTTTGCCTTTATCCGTATGCCTCGCTTATCCGGCATCGGTAGCAGTGCTCGGCATCAAGAGATGGCTCGACGCTTAAAGACTGACGAATAATACAATCGAGATTCACTTTTGTTCTGAAGCAGCGTTCGACACAGTCCTGAACCGAGAAATGGGATCACGTTTCCGGCTTCTAGTCGTCACATTTACAACACACTTGAGTGAACGCTCCGCTTTCGCTCCTCGAACGTGCCGGAGTAATTTTTTTACGAGGACTAATCTTCTGTTTCGGTAATTACGCTCATGGGAAAATGTGGCTCGTTCAGGTGGTAAAACACTTTGATTCGTTCTCGTAATGCTAGGCAGTCGTGATATCTTCGAAATGCTTTTCATTACAAAGTAAAAGTCAAGGTGGAGCAGACGATGATCTTCAGTTTCGACTTTGTTTAAAGTGCCAGTTCATGATGACTAAACACATGAATCCTGCTGCAGATGTTGTTGAATAACATTTAGCCCGTGCCACCTTTTCTGCTGCACCTACCACAGATGTTTGCTCCTTTCTCTGTTTTTCTTCATTTTGTTGTCTAAATCTGGTTGTCTAAATCTGGACGTTACAAAACAAGATTTTCACCCATGATTTTATCTACAATCGACGGTCAGGCTGAGACTTCACTAGCTAGGGATAGATTTGTGTTTCTGAGTCTGAGAGAGGAGAGAACGCATCCTGATTAGCAGAACAATCATTGTCCTGTGTGGGCAGGATTTTACATTTGTTTTATATAACTATTATTATTACTGTTATGCAATACATATGTAATCTTTTTAACAATTAGTGTATAACAGGCCATGTTTGTTCACCCTTAAATTGTTGTTTTTGTAGACATGATTGCTCTCACAAGGGCCTCAGACTACACAAATCATGGAGTCTGTGATCCCTCATGAGGGAGAAGTATGTCATAAAAAACAACTTTTCAAAACCAGTAATGAAAAACCAGTAGCTTTGAAAGCCATTTACTTTCTGTTTTGGTTGCCAGTGGTTTTAGCTTAATGCTACTGAAGGGCAAGACATTTCCATAAGGGACCTGGTAGTGACCAAAAGCTGAACCTAAAAAGAAGCAAAGTGATTGTTGGACTTTGTTCCTCATATCACCTTGAAAGGCAATAATTTCCCAGTGTTGTGTTCTCAAATGGTTTCTGCTCCCTTGAGCATTTTGTGGCATGCAACTGCACTGAAGTCAGGATTCACAGGGAACGTGTGAGGGTGTGACAGCTGAGGGGGAGGAAAAGAAACAGGATTCGAGCTGATAAACGTTGAAACAGAGCGGAGAGGTGAGAGAAAAACGACAATGATGGAAAGCGTTGCTGCACCAAGGACACTCATTAACCTGTCCCCTCCATCCAACCCTCAGCATTTTACAATGAGAGAAAACGATGGACTAAAAATGGGAAGAAAAGAGAGAGAGAGAGAGGGGGAGAGAGAGAAAGCCCTTCATTTAGTCTCCCCATCCTGATCTCATGAGAGGGAGAAATTGGAAACAGAGACACGGCTCTTGGGACCTTGAGGAAATTAAATACTGAATTCAATGGGCAGACCGACTCAATCACACCACGCTTTTGTAAAATGACTCGGGAATTGAATCCCTTGCCGCTTAGCTGGGGATGTTATTGCTCTTGTAGCTATTTCTGTTTAACTAGGACCGGGCACAGGCCGGGTCACTCACACACGCACACACACACACACACACACACATGGCCTCACACATGCACAGCTGTTTAGATAAAGATATATCTGATATCACACATTTAGACGGGATATCACACATCATGCAACACAGCTAATTTCCTAAAAATAGGATTTAGGTGGAGTTATTATCGTTGCATGAGAATGAGAAACAGCAATTAGCAAAGCAAACATTTATTTCACCAGATCATTAGATGGAGATGGAGAATATAACGTACGAGGTGGAGTTGAATATGCGACGCTTTCCACAGCATCCAAAAACATCAGATTAGAGGTTATTGAAAACATACTTGCTTTTGTGTTTGTCTCCTGTAACCAGGTGATTTGTCTTCCCAGCTATTTGCATTTGCGACACAAAGAAATCCAAATTTATCCGCATGGATTTTGGGATTACTCTCATCAATTACTGGAGTCGTCCAAACAGAGAAAAGGGAAGACAATCTGGATGAACTCGAGGTGAAATAAACAAGCTGCAACACCTCAGTCGTGTCTATGATCAGGCAATACTGAGTTTTATCTCAACAGCAATATGACTGAGATTGACATATAACACCCATGTTGGCCATGTCTGATTTTCTCCCTCTCAAATACCTGAGACAGGCTGAATTTCTGACCTGAACTCCGACTGTACAAATTAAACTTTCATGACACTAAGACGTTACAATACGCCGAGGATGCTATGCTTGACAGCATTTGAGTGAAAGTACAGGAGAGAAAACGCTGACGAGGCTAAGTTAAGAAGTAGAAGGTGTACAGTGAGCACACACACACACACACACACACACACACACACACACACACACATACACACACTCAAGAGGAGGGCTTTGGAGACATCACTGTCAGTGGTGGCCCGTGTTGCTGGGTGACATATTCTGGGATTTTGTTGAGTCTAAAGAGGAGCAGACAGTTTTACATCTAGCTATGACTTGGTGGCTGCTCACATGCCTACAGTATAAAGTCAGGAGACATCCTCTGAAATGTTATTCAGATAACTGCATGTATGCATCACATATACGGCATGTGTTGTGTAAAATGTGGCAAAAGTCTCGAATTTATTTGTAAATGAAAGACGTTTATGAGGAATGTGCTACAGATGGAGCCGCCCAAAAGTCAGGGGGTCATTGACTGGTCCTTGGCTGGTCCCTGCTGAATCCTGTGGGGTAATACGATCATTTCATGCCTCTTTGCTTAGTTTTAAATCCAGTGTTGGACTTTACCAAAGCTTTCCTTCTAATTGGCAACTGCTTCTCATGTGCACATATCGCAGCAGTGAAGCTAACCTCGAAACCAGAATATATGACATAATCTACAGTCTACACACACTGAGATAAATACAAACATCCTTAATATGACTTTCCTGCCAACATATGTGTGCTGAAGTCCTGCATACTGTATTCAAGTGTAGGAAAAATGATCATGAATTGTTTTGTATTATTTTATCCCATAACAAATGTTTGGTTTGATTCTGCATTTGGCCACATATCCTCCCCGAGAATGTGTCACAAAACACAACCTCAGCCCTTTGGTGAGGAAAGGAAACATCAGCTCCACTTTATTTCCTTTCTTGTTTACAGCTGTTGGCAACAGGAACAGCACATCGGAGACAAACTCCAACCCAAAGGTGGCAGCGAGGGGAATTTGTGTTCCAGATTGAGTTTGTTGCCGGACTGCTGGATTGTGTGTGTTTACGCGGGTACGTGTGTGTGTTTGTGTGTGTGTGTGTGTGTGTGTGTGTGTGTGTGTTCTCTTTGTGAGTAGGTCACCCTGCCTCTTAGGGGAATCTGATCAACGTGGACACCATATGGCGAAGCTAATGATTAATGTTTATCACACACAAAAGGTATCTGGACACACACGCTGAGAACACACACACACACATATATATATATATATATATACTATATATAAAGCACCCTTTTACCTACCACATCCAGTCTGTGTTGTACTTGCCGTCGACTGAAACAATGACTCCAAAAGAGAATAATGCGAAACGCTTTTGCACTGATTGATTCTCAATTGAGGCTCCGAATATGAAAACACTCAGTGGGAGGGACACTGCGGCGTTATGCATCACACTTTAGACTTTCCTTATCTTCGATTATTCCAGCGGAGGTCTTTGTTTATCCTGCATATTTCATGGTGGCACTGTACAACATTCACAAATGCAGCTTCATGTTTTTGTCTTCCCCTTCCTCCACAGGCGAGGTCAAGAGACTTTTTTTCCCGACAGAATGGTTCCAGTGCTGATTTGGAGCCAGTTTAACTTCTCAACCGCTCGAGAGGCACATCAATCTGCATTGTATACATCAATAACACAGCCAAGAACTAAGTCCAGGACACTGAAATGTGGATTTTGCCACTTTTCTGAATTTTGCTGTTTTGTCTTTAGGTCCTTCTTTTGCTTTTTTCTTCCTTCTTGTAGCTAATCTCAATAACCAGCGTCTGATGCAGATGGTTTTTATTTCTGGCCCAGCAAAAGGAGTGGTGCTCTTCTGGAACCAGTTTTTCTGGTCCGTCAGATCTTTGGTGGTGGGAAGAGAAGGAGCAGGGTCAGACTAATGGCCCATTCGAAGAGGAATCGATTGTTAGCACCTCATATGAAGATATGGTGAGAAAAACTTGATTTTCTGAGCAGTGTTTAAAAATTCCCAGTTGAAAGCGAAGGTCCAAAGAATCAGGGGCTAAGACATTATAAACAAGGACAAGTCAGACCAGGTTAAACCTAATTAAATAACTTCATTCTGTGAAGCACAGTCGCTGAGCAAATATACAAGCTCTCACTGTTTCAGACTCAGAGTTATTGGTATTCTCTCTTTCTCTGTGCTTTACGTAACACTTAGAAGGAGAACTTTGCTTTCTGTGCACACCTCAGCATTTCAGGGTCTTTGCAAGTATTTTGTAAAAGGTTAGCAGTGTTTGAGAAGTGTCGACCTGGCGGCTGACTTTAGGACACACACACACACACACACACACACACACACACACACACCTACACACTTGAGTGCGTTATTTAAACCAGGTAAGGAAGTTTGGAAATTGTCGTGACTGACCCTTTTAACCTCTGCTGCCTCTTCATCTGCTCTCCTTCATTTCCTACCTGACTACACCCCCAGGGTTATAAAACCCACACACGCTCACACACATACACACACACATTCTCACACTGAGGGTGGAGAGAGGTTGCCTGCCGTTTGCATGTGTTTTATGCTAAGCTGAAAATTGCATTTGTTGATGTACTGGGATTAGCTTATTCAGGATTTACTGGAAAGCAGTGGGTTTTCTAAACAAGCCAGAGAGGATTTGGGCTGTGGAGGGACCATGTGAGCCTGTGAGTGTGTGTGAATGTGTGTGTGTGTGTGAGTGTGTGTGTGTGTGTGTGTGTGTGGGTGTGTGTGTATGAGAGAGAGAGAGAGAGAGAGAGTATGTGTGGGTGTGTACACATTTCCAGCTGCATATGCAAAAGTCTGCTTATGTTTACCTTGCTTAGTTTGCTGCTTTATTTGAGTTTGTGTGTGTGTGTGTGTGTGTGTGTGTGTGTGCTTGTTTGAATATGTCCATATGTACCCATGTGTGTGTGTGTGTGTGTGTTAATTTGGATGTATACGCAAATTAAAGTGCATTTTGTGTGTCCCACAAAGTGCGTGCCAGCATATCTTTTTATGTGTTGGCATGTGGGCAAAAATAAACAACAGAGCAGAATTTGGCCTCGTCACGCACCGATTTCCACCAATGTCGACGCACTTCGAACTCCCAAAATCCTCTGTTAGCATTCCCTCACACTGTCAGCAGGGAAGGCCGAGGCTGTGCTTAAATGCACCATCTCATCACTAATACATACTTTACTTCTTGATCACCTTTGTATTGGGCTTGAAGTCTTGTTCCCAAGCATTACGTACTTCTATTTTTGTAGAACTGTCTATCGGGGACAGAGTCTAGATAGTGATCAAACATTCAAGAGGCAAACCTGTTCAGTGTTTCCACTTTGTAATGCAAGCACACAGACCAGCACGTATCCCAAAGACTATATTGTCAGCATCATCTAATTCTGTGGAAGACATCTCCACATCAGGGAACCGCCGCTGTGATTGACACACACACACACACACACACAAGCATAGACTTACACATGCACAGCTTAGACAAAGAGAGAGAGGGAGCCTTAAATAATGTAAAATGTAATCAGACCCATGCTGGTAGTGTGGTTCTCTTGCATGCATGATTTATTCACACATCTTCGTCTCGCTTTTGATGGAGTTATGTAAGGTGAGCGACAGCCAGGAACAGAGAGATGGAGGAGAGAAGAAGAAGTCGGTGCTGGGTGAGGAGTTTTCCGGAGAGGAAACACAGAGACACCAGTCGGAAGAGGAACCTTTCAATTACTCTCTCTCTCTCTGTCCCTGTGTCTCTCTCTTTTTGTTCTTCTCTCTGCAACGTGGAAGAAATGACCCCGTAATGGGAACTGATGTTTGGAACCGGAGTTTAATCTCGAGCATATACGTATGTACAAACAGCATACACACAGTCACTCAAGCTCATTACCATACCAACATTGAGTTCATTACGTATACAAATCTGCACGTTATCTATACATATCTATTAATAATTTATACATTTATATCAGAATATTGAGACAAGACTTTTTTATGCGTAATCCATAGATTTAAAACTATGTAAATGATTCTTAGTTCACTACCAAGAAAGTCTATCTATCTGTCTTTCTATCTATCGGCATGGCAATGTTGCAACTTGGCGATTTTGTAACTATATTTAGGAACTTTTCAGACCCCTCTAGCGACTAGCGACAAATCTATTGACTTTTTTCTTTTGCTATTGATGACTTTGGGAGACATGAAACCGTGCCTTTGTTACTTTTCTCCCAGGAGCAGCAGGCTCTTGCCGTGGCCCT
The DNA here is from genome assembly GCA_029224185.1 of Karalla daura. Classification (NCBI taxonomy): domain Eukaryota; kingdom Metazoa; phylum Chordata; class Actinopteri; order Chaetodontiformes; family Leiognathidae; genus Karalla; species Karalla daura. Next base: position 4,205,683 of record CM055189.1, on the reverse strand, counting down.
ACAGGCCTCCTGGTCCTCCCAATGCAGAAAAACAACCCTCGTCCAGATTGTAATAAAATGTGTGTGTGCTTGTGCTGTGCTAAAATCCAAGAAGCAAAGATAAAACAAGAATGACATAAAAAAGCTCATATGTAGTTCTAAGTTCTAGGTTTGTTTTCTACTCCTACTTTTTGTCTCTCCCGTGACATTTGTCCTCTCCTACAGTGTCCATTACGCTTGCAGACTCATTGCAAATTATGGTAATGAAGCAGTGACATAATTCAGCGACTTGTAGCGACTTCGAGGACAGCCATTAGCCACTTTCCCTCCCGAGGAGGCCGGGCTCCGGGCGTCTTGACCTGAAGTGTCTGACAGACAACCTTGGGGATCGCGTTCCTCTCTCTTATCGAATCTCTCTCTCTCAGCAGATTTATGAATAACAACGATATGGATACGCATCTTGACTTTTTCCAAAAAACAAGGTTACAGAGAGGGTCGAAGCCGGTCTACGTCATGTGGGTGACAAGAGGAATGTGAGATTTGAATTTTTCGTATGTCTATCTATCTATCTATCTATCTATCTATCTATCTATCTATCTATCTATCTATCTATCTATCTATCTATCTATCTATATATCTTCTGCATCACAGGGTGGAAAAACAACAACTTTTGCTGCCAGAGCTGAAAGGTGAAAAAAAAGAAGAGGAACTGAGAAGAGAACTGCACTACAGCTGTGCAGCTGGGTAATACATAGAGATGAAGCACGTTAGATATTATAGCATCCCCCGGGTGTGTGTCTCTCGGCAAACAGACATCAACGCTGTCTGCATTTGGAATCTATGTGCGCCTTATTTTTCTGTGCGTACGTCTACCCCTGCACTCATTATCGGTGCGACAGATTGACAGGTCGGAGAGATGATAAGGCGTATTTATCGGCATCGCTACGCCTCCCTTCTATCACTCCATCTCGACATGTTTTCTCTTTCCATTCACCGCCTGTTGCTAAGCAGACAACACAGCCACGTCGCACACGCTCTGAGATATACGCACTGCCGACTAGTAGCTGAATGTCACGCCGTAAAAAAACGCTTTTTCTTATAGTTTTATTTATCAGTCTTACAGTAAGGTCCAATGAGTATTCTCAGCCACGAAGAGATATTGTGCTGGGTATCTCCTCTAGCTC
>CM055189.1:4152020-4199520 GCA_029224185.1 Karalla daura | reverse complement strand
TATAGGTGAAGGAATCCTCCATCCCGGCGTCTGCCCTCTGCAATATTAAACCGCAGAGAAGAAATGATTTAGGGCCACACTAATTTGAACTGCTACCTCCTCCGAGCCTGCAGAGCGGACTGCTGTTGCCCATCCTGCAGAGGAGCAGGAACATAAAGAACCAGCAAGTGATGAATGCATGATGTGTGCACAGTTAAAAGACATAAACATCTTGATTTTGATGTCTATAGTAAAAGAAGAAGAAAGCATGTTTACTATCACAAAGACAGTAGGGAACAGGATGTAAAGTAATCGCTGGGGTTACTATACCAGTATGTAGTCATTACATAACTGTCTTGTAACGTGTGCGTGTGCATGCATGTTCTGTTCATGCACACACACACACACACACACACACACACACATATATAGGTAACACTTCCAGATAATGGGAATCACTTTCAGGGCTGCAGATCTTGTTAGCGATGCAGTGCAGAGATCGCTGCTCACTCCTTCTTATTGCTCATGTTTCCTCTTCTTCTTTATTCCTCTTTAGAACAGCGTAGTTAGAACAACATAAGGGTTCAGAGCACCCCTTAATTACACACCAAAACGTGCAGCCCGAACAGATTTACTGCAATATTTCACATCTCTCCCGAATCCAAATGTTTTGGCTGGTAATTGGCAGCAACGGCAAAAAAACTCTCATAAGAAATGAATGCGATGAGGTGAAAAGGAATCGTGAAATTGTTGCACTTTTTTCAAACATCGACATCACATCTGCTCTCTCTCTACTCTACAGCTGGTGGACTTAACCCCCCCACGCCCCCTCACTCTGCTGCCATCACCATGGTAACCTTGATAGGGACACTTCATCACCATGGCAACCTTGATTGAAGGTTCCATACAGCTGATGGACTTCAGCCCTCCTCTCACTCTGCTGCCATCACCATGGCAACCTTGATTAGAGGTTCCATACAGCTGGTAGGAGTTGTAGGACAGGTAGTTTTTCACTTTTTTTTTTTGTCTTCCCAGCTCTTCATCCCTTTGTCCGGGTCCAGTTTGATCAGCAAATCAAAGACATCTTTTTCCACACAACAGATGGACAACGCTAAAAAAAGAAAATTGCGTCTCTTGTAGAAGAAATCTGCTTGGCACGACAAATGCACTCAGACATGTGTCTGATGCCTGCAAGCTGCTGGACGGGACGGGTTGAAATGAATGCAGCCAGCCAAGATGTTGGTCCTCTCTGTGGAGCAGCTCTATGTTGCTATAATCCACCTGTAATTCAACCACAGTGATATCAGTTGTTCTGCAGTCTAAAGTTTAATCATGCCTCAGTTTTACCGTTTTTATAGAGTTTAAGTTCAAAATCAACATTTTACACATTTTGCTCTCAGGTTCACGTTTTTTTTTTTTTTTCCTGTGACAAGGAATGAAATGAATCTGGGTGACATTTAATTTTTACCAGAATGTATTTGCTGTGGCAATTTAGCAGCAAGCAAAAGCAATTTCTTAGAGGCAGAGTTGACTGAGCACGTTGAACTTACTTTGTTGAACTTGTTGAACTCGGACTGATGGCTTTTAAAAAAAGAAATAAAATGAAAACAACACACGGGGTCAAAGTGCTGGTTGACTGCTGACAGCCGGCAGACATCCTGATATATAGTTTATAGTTTAATCGACCGGCGTCCCAGTTATATCTACACTGTGTGTGCAGCAGAATCACTGAGGTCTTTTCAAAATAATCCACTCTGCTGTGTCTGATTAAAGCCGAAGCAAAGATCCCAGCTGGTTTTACATAGTAATGAAGAGGAAGCGCACCAGACTTAATACCAGACCTTTTTTATTTTGGAATCTACTGGGATGTTTCCAGACCGAAACATATTTTAAGCTCACAAAGTTCACCCCTGTTCCCGGGTCCACTGAGGAAGGAGCGTATGGTCTGATAACAATGGAAAACACTTGCAGATGGGCACATTTCTGTCCATATGCTCCTCCGTATGCAAAAAAAAGGAAAAGGACACATTGTTATGAAGCTGCATATACAGATTCGGCACCTGTCCGTCCCTGACGACGTGTAAACCTGTTAACAGAGACGACGAATAGCAGGCCGCTTGGTAATAACAGGCTGAATTAGCTTCAGCGCTCCTCTTCCTCAGTACGGGTCTGTGTCGCGTTCCCTGCCCGAGGGGATCATTAATGTTGCATCTAATCTCAAAGCTCACACTGTTTTATTCAGACACCTACTTTGCCAGGAGATGAGACGCCACCGGTGGCATTCCACACGGTGAGCTGATACGCGATGGAAATTCATCCGGTGTATTTTGGGAGCCTGGTTGCAGCCACTCGGTTTTCACACTGAAGGATTTTAGGTGGACTACAGTCCCCAGTAAGACTAAACTGACTTCCAGTTGCAGTAGTTGTAATAGTCCAGTAGTTGTGTAATATTCAATGTCCGCCTTTATATGTTGTCCTTCGGGTATTATGACCTCTGCTAATACGTTTGACACATTCTTGTAAACAAAGATTTCTAGATTAGTCCGTTTATACGTCTAGACTTGTAAGCCGGCAAGAGACAAATAGCACCCACGTGTTTTCCCTGTGAGCCAGTGGTGAGAAGATCCGGAGGAGAAGATCAGAGAGAGAGAGAGAAGCTTTTTGATCCACAGAGGCTTCCGTAGTTGTAAAAGTGAGGTGTTTGGGTGACCTATTTGTTTGAATACGATACAAGATTTCAGTGCTAAATGCAGGTAAATCCTACACAGTGTCCCCTCAAGTAAGACTACAAAAGCAGAACATAGATGTTATCCAACATCGCTTTTTTTCTTTTCACCTTTTTCTTTTGTAATTTCTTCAACAGCGTTTTCAATCACACTTTCAAGATCCAGCTAACTGAAGAAGTTCCCTCTACGGCTACACTATAGGCAGTGCTTCAAAAGTGGGTCAAATCCGAAACTTTTACCCGTATGTGACCCACATCTGATGTTTTTACAGCACAAATCGGATTTCTTTTCAAATGAGACCCAGGATACGTTCCTATGTGGCCTAAATCGGAGGCATACCTGATGTTTTTCAAAGCAACTTCGGTTTGAACGATCACATCAGATTTTATCTGACACTGTAAGGTGCATGTAAGCAATGGATGAAATAAGCTTTTTTCTTCGTCTTCTTCCTTTTATCACTTGATCATAACTTTGTCACCTCAGATAAAAATCTGATAGACATATACGCAAACATGGCTAGCATCCATATTTCCCTCTGTAAACATAGCGTTTCTCCTTGTGACATCACATCCTCTTCTCCCCGAGCAGGTTGTAGACCTGCAGTGTGGACGTGGTCCTGGAGCCTTGTTGCTGTTATTCATTCAGGTATATTTATTTTAATTGATTTCCAGTGACAGATAATATTCATTTCTATGCCCTGGTGACTATTATGCAGCAGCTGAATGGTGCACGTTGGAGATAAGCCATTGTATGCGTGTTCACAGTAATGAGAACACGCATGTCACCCGGTGCCACGTGAGACACACTGATGTGCCTTTAATTAGGTTTAATTGATTTGTTAATTAGTGGATGATTACGTCAATGGAGTAATATGTTGCACCATTACAATGATTGGTACCATCGGTTTATTTCTGTGCTTGGGAAAATACGGATGATGAGTCGCTTTATTCTTTAAAAATGGCATCTAGAACATCTCTCCATTATCTTACCTGCTGCGTAATCAACTGTGTTAATTACAAAGTCTCGTTCTCATAATCACACCTTATGGAATTAATTTCACCAAATGGCCTAAGACATGCATGGTTTTTGATAGTTGGAGGGAAATCATATGAGGATAAATCAGTAATAGAAACAGAAAGTTCACCCATTTCACAAATTCTGAGAAATGATCAGAGGTTTTTTTTTTTCTTTTTTTAACTTCATCTTACCTAAGACGTGGATTTACCCAAAGGTTCGCTCCACTCTTCTCCAGTGAAGATGGCGGGGTGGATCAAGCAAACCTCCCCCATAGTAGATTTTTTTTTTTTGTTTTAGCTTTTTCTCTTCCTTGACTTTCACTTCCCTTCTTTATCTTTTTTTCTCTCTCGTGCTTAAAGAAGCAGAAACAAAAGCTTTCTGATGTGGTTATTCCCCCTACATTCGGCATTGTTCTTTTGTTTGAGGAGGCTCCTTCAGAAACACCGGCAGGCGGGACCGGAGAAAAAAAAAAGACAGAGGCTGAAAAGAAAGAACGCCAGGAGAGCTTTATATAACAGGCTCAGACGGTATCCAAACAAATCAGAAAGGCAAAAGGGGGCTTTTATTGTGAAGCTTGACAGTTGTGTTCCCCCAAAGCGGGAGACGATGTTACGACTTGACGGTGCGAGATTGGACACAGGAGACGCCTGCAGGAGGATGCAGGTGTGCACACGTGTGTGGAGGACCTGCACGCACACTCACTCACTCACTCACTCACTCACTCACTCACTCACTCACTCACTCACTCACTCACTCACTCATTATCCGCCATCTTCTCTCTCACACAGCCTGAGAAGAGAGATAAAATGGCTCTTTCATCATCAATTGTTGTATATATGTATGTATATAATTCAGACTTTGAGATTTTTGTTTCAGTTGCACTGTACATACATGTGGAAAATGTCACCCTCGGAGGCCTGCCAAAGTCTCAAGTCTGCCAAAGTAAGTTATGAAAGTAAGTTGTGGGGTGTTCAGAGAAGAGTGGTCCAGATGTTGTGTCAGGCCTTAAAAAGACTAAAGACATCTACTTTATTTATTCTCATCTCCTCAAATAGGCACAAACTATGGACAAACTATGAAATGATGAAGACAACAAAATTCACAGTCGTGATAAGTCACTAAAACTGTATTTTGCCATTAGGTTTGATTATATCTCCACCAGAGATAAGAAGAAACAAAGTATAAATACCTTTACTCTCTACATTTAAAGACAAATTTCTATACTTTTTGCTGCTCTCTTTAAAATATAGGCTTATTACTTTTACAGCATCTCTGGATGATTACACAATGTAAAAGACAATTTACTATGTAGTTATTCATTGGTATATTTCTCTGTGCTGGCACTGTGAAGGTTTGGTCCAGTTCATGTGCAGATTTTTTTTTTTCATTTTGCCAGGTTTTTTAAAAGACTTTTGCGTGTCACTGATGGAAAAGTTCATTTTTACTTTCTAACTTTTGCTCGAGTGAAAAAGGAAGAAGACATAGGTGTCTGTTAGGACTGTGAGCACTTTTGCCACCTCTGGTCTCCACACAAACCCGATCCATAGAGCGATCTCCTTTGAAGTCTGCCACCTCAACCTGGCCTTGTTTAGAAAACTCAAAAACTCACAAAACAGAAATAGCTCGAGAAACACACAATGTTGTGAAAATATGGGAAGAAAAGAGGCCCATTTCACATGATTTTACTGCAGTTCACCACGTCTAACATTTTAACTAGACCCTCTTTACTGATCTCATCCTGTTTGATTTGGCTTAAGCTTCTCAACTGAATGACTTTCTGGACACTTTCATTTCCTCATGAGTGAAATGACTGTGTTAGTGTGCATCCACTGTATACGTGCCCTGTAGACAGTGCACATCCCAGCTGTTTTACTTCATTTTACTTCATTTAACATGTCGTAAATAACCAACTTCCATAAAGAAATGCTTCATATACTTCATATTTACCAATGTCTCTCTGCAGTCCTTTTGCACAGTTTCACTTTCCCATATTGTGAAACTCCCATATAAATATACACGTATGGAGGAAATGCAGCAAAAAGCATGAAATAAAGGAGGTTTTTTTACACTTTCTGGAATCGTTTAGACAGCGTGAGACCAAATTAGGGCGGCCTTGTTTGACATTGGCGAGGGTAAAAATAAGTCGGATTTTATTTCTCTCTTCATCTAACAAACAGATCGGGACTGTCAGACTGAAAGGGAAGTGGAGGGATATTTTTGCTTCTGTGCACGTGTGTGTGTGTGTGTGTGTGTGTGTGTGTGTGTGTGTGTGTGTGTGTGTGTGTGTGTGTGTGTGTGTGTGTAGTGGGCCGCTATGAAGAATGACGATTGTCTGCTGCTGTCTGCTCTCCCACAGCTGTCTCTCAGAAAACACAAAGAGACTGTAAGTCACTGAAGTCCTTAATTCAGCAGTTTGAAACTAGGCCATTAGAGAGTGTGTGTGTCTGTGTGCGTGTGTGTGTCTTTGTCTGTGTGTGTGTCTGTGTGTGTGTGTGTGTGTGTGTGTTGCCTGCAGCTGAAATGGATGTAACTGTGTGGTTATTGCATCACCTCCTGTTTAACATCAACCAAATACAGACTGTGTTAATAATGCACACACGTGTGCAGCCGTGTGTGTGTGTGTGTGTGTGTGTGAGAGAGAGAGAGAGCAAAAGCAGGAAGCAAACATAGTGTGAAAACTTTTTTGTGTGTGTGCGTGTGTGTGCGTGTGTGTGTGTGTGTGTGCCCTTCTCATCTCTCTCCCCTCTTCCTGCATGCGGCCTCTAATCTTCCAGATTGCTGTTTAATTTAGTGTATTGATCGTCGACAAAGAGGCGACTGAGTGCGTGTCTGTCACCGCGCTCTGTCAATCAGCGATGTGTGTGTGTGTGTGTGTATGTGTGTGTGTGTGTGTGTGTGGTGGCACACCCACAAAAACAACAAGGAAGAAGAAGGAGAAGGAGAAGGGCGATCAAGCCACTTTCAGGTCACCGGAGTATTTTAGTAAGTATTGGTGGTTAGTTTGGAATTGAGAGACTTAAGTGGGAGGGCCACGTTTCTTATTTCTGGCTGTAAATGAAAGAGTCATTATGCAAGTATGGCGTCGGGGTAGCAGTGCATCAACTGTGGCGTTTTACACTTGTCATGTTGAGGCAAACCAAAATAGGAGATGTGAAACATGATGGTTCATCTGTGGTTCAGTTCCAGTCAGAAGACTTTTTTTTTTTTTTTTGGGGGGGGGGGGGGGGGGGGGGGGGGGGGGGGGGGGGTTATAAGTACATAAGGAAGTTGTGGCAAAGTGCTGTCTGTATCATAAAGAGGAAGAAGACACACCGCAGAGCCACTGCAGCTTAAGCACAGGGAGAGGAGAGACGTGTGCCATGTCGGTTCATATAAACCCACAGAATTGTTTTTGTCTTTTTGGGGTTTAGTTTATCTATTTTTTTTCCTCCTGAGGGCGTCCACGGCCACAGCTCGAAACAGAAACTAACCACGTGAAATTTACACCCTACGAGGTACCACAAAGATTAGATCAGACCCGCAGATGCCAAAAAGCCCAAACTGAGGCCACCTTGGGCTGAAGTTTTTCTCCAGTGGTCAGTATTATAGTGTCAAATGAGGCGAGAAAGAGTGTTTAGGCTTATTCTTGTCCATGCTTTGAACATGCAGTGAATAGTTGAGTTGCTCTTATTAAAATAGAAATCACAGTGCCCTCCCTCCCTCCCCACACCCCCCCTTTACTTTGTTCACTTGATCCAGAGAAAGAAAGACACAAACAGAGACGCTTATAAGACACATGCGCTGTTCATCTAATACCATTACAGGGAAACTCAAGTTCAAAGTGAAAACTCGACGCTCTGTTGGATTTCTTAAAAGTTGGGGAGAATGGTTATCATCGCTCATGCATTTTGGAGTGTGATGTTTTATGTATTGAATTGAACAGAAAAGAAAATGGGAAAATAGAAAAGGCAGAAAAAAGGGCAAAGAAGTCATCGAGATTCTGAGTTTTTTTTTTTTTTTACTTTTTTACTTGATGCCGCTCATGAAATATAAAATATGAATTCAACATTTATGTCCTCTCTGTTCCCGTATCTCGATGCCTTTTAAGAACATCATCTGGAGCATTGATATGATACGATATGATACGATACGATGTGTCTCAGCTCCTCAGTTCGTCTATGAGTGGGAAGGTGCAAATTTATGTCTGGCCCTCTCACTTTCTCTACTTTCTGTCTCACTTCTGCAGAGGAAGTGACCGACAGCTCCGGGCTGTTTGCTCAGACTTTCACTCCTTACCTTGATTTCTCAATTAGCCCGGGTTTGGGATCACTGATTCCCACATTGAACTCGAGAGCTCCGGAGAGAGCTGTTCTTTTGCTCAGGTCGGGGGAACGAGATTCAAGGTTTATTAACTCCCATCAAACAGCCCGCGTCCCATCGCTGTCGCCCTGTCAGGGCCATCCTGTCAAAGAAAAAACAAAAAGATTAGATTTCAAAGACAAAATATGCCTCGGGTAAGGCTTGTGTTTTTGGCCCAGCTGTTTCCTTGTGTTTTTTTTTGTTGTTTTTTTTTGCTTGTTGACACCTTGATGATGTGTCCTGTTTGTGGATCAGCCACAGGGTGATTGCTCTGACTTGTTACATCTGTCCAACGTTGTTTTATTTATTTATTTATTTATTTTATTTTTTGACGGGAAGCAGCTCCATCAAATATTGAAGAAGGTGGAACAAACACAACAGCCGTCCACTTGGAGTCACCAGGGTGCAGTTTCACTGTTCTCTAATTAGTGTCGCATTGATTTTTGTTGTTGCCTCAAAGTTATAGAAAATCCTCCACTTGGAGAGATTTATTCACACCCACAAAAAAAGTCAGGTTGCACGTTGCATTTGGAAAGGCGGATGGTTTCCATCGGCCCTAGAAATGTCTTAAAACGTGGTAACGCCTACAGGAAATGTCAAAAATCATCTAAAATATTGCAAACTCTGTCTGTATACTCTCATGGGATGTTTTTTCAGATGTGTTGATATCAGAATTTATTGCAAAAGCATCGTGGAAATTTTTTTTTTTTTTCTCCACATCTATACGTCACCGGATATGATGTAGGAGGTCACATGACCATTTCATATCCAAAGAAAAACAAAACAAAACAAAAAAAACCAGCATGAAACAAGACTGAACTTTTTAAAAACGTAATGAAAATCTTAAATTAAGCCACAGAAACATGATATTTTTCTTTTTATCTTTGTCAATGTGAAGTCTTTCATTATGAAAATTGGAAAATTTGCAACAAGTATATCTTCATTTCAGAAATATGTTTTCATTTTGCAAAAAAAACGCAGGTCAAGGCTCCTAAAATCCAGAATCAGCCTTGCGGCCTCGAAAGACGCCCGACTGGTGTGATTAAATTCAAATTAACCGAGTCAGATATCGTTTTGTCACCTTGTTAACCTACATGACCACTCTTTCCCATATTAACATCCCTCCATTTATTGTTATCTCTCACACCTCGACACAAACTATTTCTTCTCTCGATAGACATTAACAGGGGTCAGCCGAGGCGTATAATCCTCTTAGGACAGTTTCAGTCCCTCATAACGAGACTTTTTTTGAATAGATCTGAATCTACTTAATGAACACGGCAGAGTCTTTGCCTTCGACACGCAGCCGCCGCCCCGGTTGCGTGTACGAGGCTCGAAGTCGCTCCTGTCGGCTGAATTATCTATGCATGGCTCGGCAACTCCCAGCGCGTCACTTCCTACGTGAAACCACAAGATCGTCACGTGATAGTTGTGGTTTCATCATCCACATTTTCTGAGGTCCCCAGAGTGTTGGTTATGATGTTGTGCACTGATATAACGTGTATGAAACCCACAAAAACCAACATCAGGAAATGTCAGCAAGAGATATATACATATACATATATATATATGTGTGTGTGGAGAAAATGAGAGAGAGGCTGAGAGACAATCCAGATATGAGAATTAAATAAAGACATTTGGCAGTTTTTATTTTCATCCTTCTGCACCTCACGTTTCTATTTCTCCTCGCCACCAACACACACAAAACACAGCCGACGTGTCTTTCTCATGCAGCTCATGTGTTGTGGAAAGAGAGAATCCAAGCATGTAAATCAGCACACGCACACAGGACGTGTGTGAACATGCACGGAGGAGAAAGCGGGGCAAGTTTCCAGTTTAACAGCCACCAAAATAAGGGAGCTCCAACTACTTTTTTTTAGAATCATTATGAAACCTGTGATAATGAGATTGCATCTCTCTCTCTCTCACACACACACACACACACACACTCGCACACTCGCACACACATAATTTTCATTCATTTCTACTGCCTCGGTGTTTGGTGAAGTAATAAGGGCCTGTTTGTTTGAAAAACACCCTGCAGAGTTGCAGAAACAGAACGATATTTCACACAGTAACTGTTACACACAGACAGACTGGGGACTGTTCTCACACACACACACAAACACACACACACACATACACACACACACACACACACACACACACGAAATGTGTTAAAAGAAGATGGAATTGAGAAAAAAACAAACAAGCAAAAATAGCAAAGTTGTTGAAAACCCCCAAAAATATTCCACGCTTGATTAAAAACCGAAATGAATTATGTAATTAACAACTGCAACTACAACAAGGACAATATTAATATTAATATTTATTATTTTGTTTTACGATAATGGTAGTAATAAAATAACAATCCACAATCATAATAAGTCCACACAGAAAAATGAATAAATATAGTAAGGGAAAAATAAAATATTATGTGAAATAAAGTAATAATGGATGAATAGATAAAACAAAATAATAATGGATAATAATAAAATGACAAATATGAAAATTAACAAATAACAGAATCATTATGTAATAATAATAATAATAATAATAACAATAATAATAATAATAACAACAACAACAATAATAATAATAATAATAATAATAATAATAATAATAATAATAATAATAATAATAATAATAATAATAATAATAATAATAATAATAATAATAATAATAATAATAATAATAATCCAATGTAATGTTGTAATCATTTAATATTAATAGTTAATTCCTTGCTTTCTTGTCAATTCCTTGATCATATAGGTCTATATGCACAATTATTGTATTGGTATTGGTTATTTTGGGGTTGTCAGAAACAATTTCACGGGAAAGATTTTCCCATGATAAAGAGCACCAACAATGAATGGTTTCGCTGGTTTTACTGTATGTGACTCACTGTGGTGTGATGACTCAGTGTTATGAGCTGTCAAAGACAAAATATCCAGTGTGTGAGATGTCTGTTCCTGTCAGCTGGCGGCATGGATGATACTGTGTGAGCTACAGAAGCTTCATGTGATAATGATGGGGGGCTCAGGAGAGGGGGGGGGGGCATTGGGGGCGGGGGGACGGGGGGCGGGGGGTTCAGCGTATTGACCGTAGTATTGGCAGAGAGAAAACCACAGCGCCATCGATTGGCCTCACAAAGCGCGGGGCTCATCATGTGCCATTCGACACCCTTGTAATGTTACATTAATGAACTCTGTGGCCCCACCCCCCCGCCCCCCCACCCCGGAGGGCAGCCTGGGGAAGTCAGGGTCGGCCTTACTGCTCCAAATGTGCCGATACGGTACGTGTATTTGATGATATTTAATGCACATGCCGCCAAATAGCTGAGCGACAATGCTTTACTCATATCGGCGGCTCCAGGTCTCTCTCTCTCTCTCTTTCTAACTCTCTCTCTCTCTGTCTCTCTCTCTCCCTTGGCTGAGTCATCCTACACAATATGTGTTTTTCATGCCTTTACCTCAGTGCACTTTACACATAGTAGTAAGTATTCCGGGCACGAGAGGAAAGCCCACAACTCGTGAATAGTGAGCCGAGCTCTCAGCCTTGACCCCAGTAGACAGTGAGAGTGACATAACGTCCCCACGAGGATCCTCACTTTCATTTCTCAAAAGAGTGGAACGTCAGCCACGCTTCGCGATAAAGCAATTGGCTGAAACCAGTAATTACATGCCACGGTTTCCTTCCTGTCTCGTGCTGGTTTTTATTACACCTGCTAAGGTGGGAAAACTCTTGCGGTGTGTTGTTGGGATGAGTTGAGCATGGAAGTGTTGACCAGTCTGTGGTCTTTCAAACATCACTCAACTTAACAGACGAGAAACAGACTATTCAGAAACATGTAAAATAAGCTGTCCAGACTGAGCCCTCGTGTTGATGGCTCACCTCTGCAGACCACAAAGGTGAATTATCACAGGTGCTATTATCAGCTATTTATATCCAGGGTCCCTTTCGTCAACCTCGTCAAATAGAACCGGCTCTACCTGTGCTGCATACGACTCTTGCTCTCTATGTAAAGTGTATATTTTTATCATATTGAAACTGTTGAAAACATTTCATTTCCTCCAGTTGAGCAGATTAAATTGGAAGCAGCTTTAGTTGAAAAGTCCGATCAATTGAAATCTGTCCCTTCAGCCCCCCACTCCCTAACGCAAGTATGCCATTTTATAAGGGTGTTATATATTTATAGAGCACCATACGGTATAGCATCAAGAGACAGTAGTGAGTTTGTTTGGGGAAGATGTGGCATGAAGATAATGTTGTGGTGTTTTGAGGAGGAGGAAGGAAGATGAACAATATAAAATGTTATTAACAGACGTGAATTTCCAATATCAAAATAGCACGGTGATAGAAAACAAGCTAAAATCTCATCAGACAGATAAAATACAGGAGTATTAGTTACAGCGCGGTGGCTGAAATGATTGAAAAGTCTCATATTCTATGAAATAAAAGCCAGAGAGGAAGCTTTTCAGCCTGTGGATTTAAGTGAAAGTTACAGGTACATTTTTAATAATGTGGGGAAATCCGCTCTGCATAATATGGATTTATCACTAAAATACACAAATGATATTAAAGAAAATACACAAAAGTATTTATCTTAAAACTCAAAACAGTGTCTGCAAGTGTTCACCGATGAGCGAGTGAAGCACAAAGTGCATTATGAACCCACGTGTGGCAAATGTGGAGGAAGGAAGTCATTTCACACACCGAAACTCCGTCTGATGCTCTCTGGTTTTGTGCATATCCTACTTCCGGTTTCACATCGTCGCTTGTGGGTCCAGCCTCGCCCATCGTGGTCCCACATGCTTGACTCACTGGTAACTTTCTGGCCACAAAGTAGGGAAGTGGTTAACGCTGACACATCAGAGTTCAACTTCTGGTTGGTGCTAGGGTTTGTTTGTTCTTCTCCATGCCTGCATGGGTTCATAAAACATACATTTAGTCCAACTGCTGAGTAAACGTGCAACTCTTAAAGGCTGGGTACTAGAGCTGGATAATCCAGACTAGATTTTGCTGACTTCAGGCTGAGGTGGAAGCTCACTAAAAAAGCAAACTCTGTTTGACGTGATGATATAGGGTCTAAACGCCAAATCCAGTGAATGGGAGTGTGTTTACTGACGTGGTTGTGACTGGAGTGTTTTGTGTTGCTAGTCCTGGATTACCCAGGAATCCTGGTCCACCCTAAATTGCTACTAGAATCAAGAATCAAGGATCTTTTAAAGTCATTATGCAAGGCACAACAAAAATTCTGTCAAGGTAATAGTAATGCAAATTAAGATTTTTAAAGTGACCAGTATAAATATAATATATTGGACTTATTGCAGCATGTTTAGGTCCAGCTGTGCAGTGCTGTGTGAATTTCTGGGTTTAGTGTCAGTGACAGAGTGAATAATGTATGTGTGTGTGTGTGTGTGTGTGTGTGTGTGTGTGTGTGTGTGTGTGTGTGTGTGTGTGTGTGTGTGTGTGTCCTACGGACTGGGGACCTGCCCAGGTCGTGTTCCCTGCCATGACCCTGGAGATGGGCATGAGCAGAGTAGACCTGTGACACCTTAACGGTACAAAGCAGGTAAGACTGTGATCTTTGGCCTCTCCGCTGCATCCTGCCTGATCTAACCTGTAAGTGCCCCCTGTGTACCGACCTTCACAAGCTGTCCAAGCTTTGTCCTCTCACTGTTAAAACACGTGTCCTGCGTTGGACTCCACATCGTTAAAGGAAATGAAATAAAACACAACGCGGATAAAGTGTGCTGCAGCAATAAGATCTACATTTGCATGTAGTCTTGTGCAATATTCTGATATTAAAAATGCTGCTATTGTATAATGGATCAGTGTAGATACAGTACATATAAATACCTGCTTTAGAGCTAATGATAGTACAGAGGTTGCTCAATGTTGTTAATGACTCCAAGTGTTGATAGGTCAGCAACAGAGAATTATTTGTACGTTTTAACCATGCTCATCTGGAAGTTACTGAACTGTGGAGTCCCCTAAGGCTCAATATTGGGTCCACCTCTTTTTAACCTCTACACATGAATAAAATGTGCAATAAATGTCCACAGTTATGCAGATGATACACAGCTTAACATTGCTGCATCTACAGGGTCAATCGATACCCTTTTTCACAGCAGAGTTAGACCTGGAAGTCATGGAAACTTTTTGCAGCTCAACCAGGACAAAACAGAAGTACTGGATATTGGTGCTGAAGCAGGAAAAGTTTATAAAAAGTTAGAAACCTTGGGGTGTTTTTTCAAGTAAAATTTAATCTTTAAAATCTGGTCTTCCTAAGAATAATATTACACTGTTACAATTATTACAGAATTGAGCAACAAATGTACTGACCAAGACCAGGATTCTCTGTACTGGTTGCCTCTGTGCTTCAGCCTTGACTTTAAGATTATTTCATTGGTTTTTGAGGCTATTAATGGTCCTTAGTCCCTCTTTTTTATCAGATTTGCTTTTAACTTACGAGTCCTCCAGAACTCAACGGTCTTTTTATTGCAACGCAGGTCTGATGGTTCTGTCCGTTTTAGTTTAATGCAAGATAGCGTCAAGCCATTATGAGGCAGAACTTCCCTTTTATTCAACTTTCACATGCCTATAATAACAGTGATGTAATAAAACCACACACACACACACACACACACACACACACACACACACACACACACACACACACACATAAAGAGATCTAAATATACCACTGTAGATTACAGCTGCAGCCAGTCGAAAAACCAAGTCCATAATTCTCATGTACCAAACCATATCGGGCAGCTTGTGCGTATAATATGTCGTCACAGCAGATTTGTGAAGTGTGTGCGTGTGTGTGTGTGTGTGTGTGTGTGCGTGTGTGTGTGTGTGTGTGTGTGTGGAAGCAGCAGTTGTCAGTGATGTTTGGCAGATGCCTAATAGACCAAGTGGAGAAGCTGACACTGCAGCCTGCAGAAAGTTTCCGGGCTGTCGTCTCTCCTGCTGCTTAACTGAGTCTGGCAAAAAAAAAAAAAAACTCTCAGCGACCGAACGCTCCGAAGGAAGGAAAAAAACAGGATCCAATTTGATGTCAGCGGTCACATGCAGCAGAACGTGTCAGCGGTGACATCTGGAAAAGCCAGAGACAGGACTCTGACTCTTTTTTTAGCCTTTTTTGTTACCTGTTTGAGCCTTGCATGTGTCATCGTCTCTGATGTCACATACATCAAGTCTGTTTTGTTTGAGGTGATAAAATGCTGAAAACAACTGATTTACTGCATAATTTGAGGTATCAAACCCACAGATCCCTTCACTGCTGTATTCTATGTCTTTTGAAAGACTTTGATTCTTGTTCTGATGTTATGTAATGACCTGTACTGTACCTGTCCACATGTCCGGAGTCTGTGACAGAGATGGAGATGGGGGAATGGGGGGAGGTGGATCAGAGATGCTAGAAGAGATGGTGAAGCTCGATATCTGGGTTTGCGTTGCCACCCCATGGCTGAGAAGGGTAGAGCAACCACATCACAGGCACATTTGTGAGGGGAAGCGAGTGCACAAAATGATGATGACTCTCACTGCTCAAACCACTTCAGGAGACCGAGTAGACTGATAGGGAAGTGCTGATGCTTTGTTGTGGTCGGACAATGTTGAACTACAGTGGACTTGTGAAATCAGTGGTTTCTGCCTTTTGAAAACAGGAATTCAGATAACACTTGTCAGATTATAACCACAAGCTTTTGATTACTCTGACTGAGTGATGAAGTGAAACTTCAGACTCAGTTGAAATGTAACGTAATGTAGTATGGCATCACTCCAAAGGAAAACTAAAGAAATATGTGTTTTTTATCCATAGGAAGAAAGATTTATTGTTTTTAAATGAACTGATGTCCAATTGGCCGCCACTATAAAGCGATGTTCACTTCAGTTTCTGCTTCACGTGTTGCGTTTTTCTCCGAGCTGAAGACAGATCCAGACATGATGGCAAACCTGGGAAGATGATGAGTTTCTCCATCGATCATGTCTTCTTCTTCTTCTGATCAAACAGATGAAAGCAGAGCTGGGGCAGTGAGAGGGGGTGCATTTGTGAGGAGACGTCAGTCAGAAAACTCGCTTCACTTGGGGAGAGTTTAATACCAGATATCTACACTCTGTTAACTCGTCTCTCTTGCAAAAAAGTTCATCGCTCACCCCTCCCTCTTCTATCCTCTGTAAACCGACTTTGCATGACTCGTACGAGTCACGACTTCTTACTGATGCCGCCTTTCTTTTCTCTCCACGGCTTCATGTTTCTCAAGTCTGAAGAGTTCCCGACGAGGTTCAGCTCCACGCCAACAAGCTCATTTTGGCAACTGGAACAGATCCTTCCCGCATGTTTATTGAAGTAAAAACTCTGCTCCCCTCACAGATTGGGTTTGTGGAGACATTCATAATAAATGGACAGTCGCAGCCTTTTAGCTCAAAGGTGGAACAACGGAGGCCCCCGTGGTTTGGAAAATAGCACACACACACACACACACACACACACACACATAGGAAAGCTGAATGGATGGTCTATCTAAACGAGGTTAGAATCTCACGTCCTTTGAGTCCTTAATTATTGTATAACCCTGCGATTTGTTACCGTGAAGGAGCGCTGAGCCCACCAAGTCATTGTCCTTGTGTTTTTTGCGTCTGATTCCTGACTCTAATGTATTTGTCCTTCCACCTCCTGACGATTCGATGCGACAGTCTGGAAGTCGGAGTGTTGAGGCAGAGATAATAAACCCTTAGCCGTTCACTTTACCTTCTTGTTTCCGTGCGTTTTGATGTTTTTTTTCTCCCTCTTATCTCTTCACGCGTGTTTATTCAAAGGGGTGAGGAAAATCAAGGCGCACCAGGAAAAAGACATTTTTTCATTTAAGATGCTTGTCGTGTCTGGTGGTCTGACCCGTGCTGTTGACTCCTGTCGAAGGAGGCAGAAAGTGACAGACAGTTTTCGTAAGAGAAGCGATCCAGGAGAAAACCTTCTCCTCCTCTTTTCATAAAGCAAACAGCACTCGAGGTTAAACTCAACGCTATTTCTAATAATCAAAGAGACTGTCTGCAGTGATGACCTTTACCCCCACAACGAACACAAGTGATGAGGTCCATTAATATTCACTGTGTGTGATGTAGATGAGATAAGATAAGATAAGATAAGATAAGATAAGATAAGATAAGATAAGATAAGATAAGACAAGATAAGATAAGATAAGATAAGATAAGATAAGATAAGTGCTTTATTTATCTTCAAAGGGAAATGCAGCACCCCAAAATCATACAAAAGAATATCACATTCACAATAGAGAACAATACACAGATATAAATAATGCAAATAAAGCAGTAAATAAGAATAATGAGTAAGTAGTGTAAAATAAAGTAAGCAAAATAATGAGAAGTAATAACAATTAGCAAATAATAACTGCAATAATGACTATAGTTATAATAACAATATTCATTATTTTGTTATTTTTGTTATAAATGAGGCGTTTTCACAAATTAAAGTGTAGCACAAAGTGTTTTATACAATGAAAGCAAGCAAATGCATACGTAATATTATAAATATTAGTGTTTATTCATCATTGTGAAAATCATAACATAACACATAACACAACATTATGAGCTTGATAACTGTTGCTTTTAAAGATGAGATCATAATATCCTCAGAAATGTGTCGTCAGATGTGCTATTTTCTTTGCTCCTCTCGGATCATTCATCTGTAACCATGACTCGTCACCATGGCACGTGTGCACACACACACACACACACACACACACACACAGACACACACACACGCACACACACACAGACACACACACACACATTGCCCCCCTGTCTCGTCTCCTTCATGGTTAAGGCTTCATGGCACAACGTGACGTCCCCGTGGCTCGTGTGTTCTCCATGTGAGTCTGTCTCCCGCCATGAATAATCACGTCCGTCTTCACACCGAGTCTGTCGCTCTGCCTGCGGTTCTCTGTGTGAGCGCTGGAGCGTCTTTACATGGAGACGCATCGACCAGCCGCACGCAGAGTTTGAGAAACGGGTGCTCTGATTCAGCACAATGTTTTTACTTTGTTCTGTCTGTTTCTATGTGTGTGTGTGTGTGTGTGTGTGTGTGTGTGTGTGTGACGACCGAGAACACCTTTGGAAAGTCAGCACATCGTGGCTGCTGCTGCTTCTTGGAGGTTCGTTTCAGCCATTTTAGACAGAAGTATGGCAGTTTCAGAAGTAGCCTCCAAATGACTCTCAAGAACACATCGATAGGTTTGTTTTTATTACCCCTAGAAATGCACATAAAATGGTATTGGAAAAAGGCCTGAATTTCAAAAAATCCTCTCAAGTGTCGCAAAAACACTTTTACATCCTCATGAGGTGGATTTTCAGATATGTCGTTAGAAAGTTTTATCTCAAAAGTGTAACGTAGACCTTTTTTAGACATTTAAACATTATTGGACTTGACGTAGGAGGTCATATGTCCATATGAGTGTAAAGAGACTGAACTTCAAGTTAAAATATCAAGTAAATCAATGTTTTTTTTCTGGTCCATCTTGCACAAAATGAGTCTTGTGGGACTATTCTTTGGAAAATTGCTTTACTTTACTGTACTTCAGCAAAAGAAGATATTAAAAACACACCTTTTAGGTGACTGAAGTAGCACAGAGCAGAACAGAGAACACAAAACAAACAATAATCCCCATTTTACCCACACAGACAAATATAGATATGTTCTACCTTAATAACCTCTTTAAAGAGAACATCGAACAAAAATATCACGGAAATCATCTGAGCAAGCCAACAGAGTTAACTGGGCAAAATATCCCACCACTGAAACACGTCCAGTTTGGGTTTTTCCCCAAGTAAAGGCTGGAACAAAAGCTGTTTGGCTGAGCTAAGCATAGACAGCTGGTAGGGTTCAGTGATTACTGCAAGGAAGTGAGGAGAAAAAAAAGAAGTCTAAGAGATGAATCCAAAATAAACTAAGAAAAAACAGGAACCAAACTGAGCGAAGGAGTGAATTGCGTACACATGAAACAATGGTGACCCCAAACCTCTGTCTCGTCTCTGTCTCCTGAGATAAAAAAAATAACAAAATATTCAGCATGGTGACTGCAGTTGGAGTCTTTAGGTTTTGTTCTGATGAAAAACAATCGACATCAATCAATCTTTAAGGGACCTGAAAAACGCAGCATGTCTTTATTATCACAAAATAATACAGGAAATGCATAGATTGGACTGAATGAACCGCAGATTGGGCGTTCCCATTTACGAATGGTCGATGTGGTCTTTGGACGAGCCTCCAAACTCTGCAGGACACCGTTGACCGTCTCAGTCCTCTGAAGGACGCGGCCCCTGAATTGGGACACAGTTTATGTGGGATGTTTTCAGACACGACAGAAGGCAAGACAGTTACATTTGTCCCTCTAGTCCCATGGATGAGATGCTGTTTCAAGCTTGCAATGAATCAGCTGCACACACACACACACACACACACACACACACACACCATTCCCTTATCCTCTAATTCCATTATCACTCGGGACAGTATCAAAACAAGTGCAAGTTCTGCAAGTTTCACATAATTTAAAAAACCTAATTACCAATCTAATCGATTCCCTTTTGTCATTCCACTCGAAAGAATATGCCAGACATACCTACCCCCCGCCCCCCCAGGCCAATCCAAGTTTCTCAGGGCAAGACCGTGTCTTTGGAGGAGGGGAGGGGGGGTTGGCTTTTATTAAGATAAATGATCCCGTACCAACTATTTAAACACATTATCAAATCCAGGACACACAGGAGCAAACTCCACCACCGGCCGCCAGGCCTCAGTCACCACTGCAGATGTCACCTTGACGAAGAAGCCGACATAATACCCTAAACTTTACATATCCTGTATTTCCTCGGTTTAAAATGCCACTAGTCCAAAGAAGAAAAAAAAATCCAGTTCCCAAACAAAGTGGCAACTAAAAGCACCGAATCTTCATATCACAATATAACCCTAACGGCTAGATTTTGCACAGCATATGGGAGATGAAGACATAACAATGTAAAGCTATAAACATTCATATATTCCACTCTCAACCAAGCTTATTAATAAGCAAATGGAGGCTGGAAAGAACTAGAAGCTCTTTTGGGACAATATAAATCTGTTATTCTACATAATGTGTGAGTGGGAATGGAAGGAAGTGCTGTATGTCTGTGTCTTGGTGGTATTTATGTTGCTTTATTATTAGTTTATTGACTGTATGATTGACTATACATGCAGTCCACCAGTCCATCACAGGACACACTCACTCAAGAGCATGTTTTTGAATGGGACCTGGAGAAAACTCATGCAAACATGTAGGGAACATGTGAACTCCACACCTAAACACGTTTGGATCAACCACCTTCTTGCTGTGAGGTAACAGTGCTAACCACTTCATCTTTTAATCATTTGAGAGGCAAATTCACTTTCATATTCACAAAGGAAAAGGCATGAAACAACCATACTTCCCCAGATTTAGTCATCTTTCTGATGATTTCGATGGTTAAACAACAAGTCCCTCCCATTATGAATCATTAACGCTCACATCTTACGATCATGTGTAACAAGTTAGCATGACCACATGCAGCAGGCACACTGAAGTCACTTTAGGGATGTAATTCTGCAGAGAGTTCACATGTGCTGTCCACATCATATGTATTTTTAGACGAGGAGGAACAGACGTGTTAGACAGACGGAGAAGAGTGAGCAGTATGTAAAATATAGTGACAAGGAATCAATGTAATCAGACGCTATTAACCTTGCGGGCCGGCTCAATAATGGCCTCAAAATTATATGCTGTTCGACATAGCGGAGACGGGGAGCAAGGGCGATGAAAGAAAGGAGGAGCGAGGAAGGGGAAGGGGGGAAAAGTGGAAAAAAAGGGGACCTGAGAGAGATTGGAGTGGAGAGAGGGGACGTGAGATGAAGGGGCAGTCATGAATAATGTCAAAGCGAAGGGGGCAGAGAGACAAATGAGAGAGGGACCACGGAGGGTAACAGGGAACAGAGGGATGAGAAGGAGGGGAGGTGAGGGGAAGAGATGAAAGGTGGAGGGGGGGTGTTCATTACATGTGTGGACGTGAGATTCCTGAGCTCTGCGGCAATTACACGCATACGACCTACGCACACAGGAGGAGGAGGAGGAGGAGTCTACTGTGACTCTCAGGAGTTTGGAGAGAAGAAGATGCTGCTCCACACTGTCTGTGTGTGTGTGTGTGTGTGTGTGTGTGTGTGTGTGTGTGTGTGTGTGTGTGTGTGTGTGTGTGTGAGCATGCCAACAGAGTTTTTAGTGGACTGCTCTTTCCAGCTCTGCAGTCAGCACTAATTGTCTAAAGTAGATGTGGTGTTGGAGAGCGGAGGGGGGGAGTGATTGAAGGAATGGGGGAGTACAGGGGAGAGGAGGGAGGTACAAACAATTAAGAGACTGAGATAGATTAGCTGTGTGTGTGTGTGTGTGTGTGTGTGTGTGTGTGTGTGTCTTGGTGTCTTTATAAACCTCAAACAGCCTCACAAGGTTTGAGAGGAGGAGCTCCCCTGCCTTCTTCACCTCATTTCATTTATTTAGCTTTTTACCAAAATACACACAGAGGATACCGTACCACACAAACTTTATTTATAAAGCACTTTAAACAACACAAAGGACCAGAGTGCTGCACACAAGGATGAGACAAAATACATAAACAGAGACACAAAAATACAATTGAGAAAAGCAAACACTTAGATAGATAGATAGATAGATAGATAGATAGATAGATAGATAGATAGATAGATAGATAGATAGATAGATAGATAGATAGATAGATAGATAGATAGATAGATAGATAGATAGATAGATAGATAGATAGATAGACAGACAGACAGACAGACAGACAGACAGACAGACAGACAGATAGATAGATAGATAGATAGATAGATAGATAGATAGATAGATAGATAGATAGATAGATAGATAGATAGATAGATAGATAGATAGATAGATAGATAGATAGATAGATAGATAGATAGATAGATAGATAGATAGATAGACAGATAGATAGATAGAGGATAGATAGATAGATAGATAGATAGATAGATAGATAGATAGATAGATAGATAGATAGATAGATAGATAGATAGATAGATAGATAGATAGATAGATAGATAGATAGATAGATAGATAGATAGATAGATAGATAGATAGATAGATAGATAGATAGATAGATAGATAGTCACACTGGAACATTTGAGAATAAATACTTTAAGCCAAAGTCACAAATTCAGGAGACTCTAATTTTAACGACCTCATAATGACCTGGAGTTTCATTAGACATGAAATAAACCCGTGAGAAAACAAATTGTCTGAGTTTCCCAAAGCTGACGGAAGTTATTTCCTCATATATGAGGCAAACTGATGGACTGAGAAACAATTTCGTCTTGCTTCAACTACAACTACTTGCTCCATCCAGTGGATGGGGAGTGGCTATCTATCTGTGTGACAGGCTTATCTGACACTTTCCCGGCTACAATGTCCAAAAGGGGCTTTATTATGCTTGTAAAACTAACTCATCATTATACGTTATGCTACTCTCTTTATAGCACTTAGATAAATTGCTCAGATGTTGTCATCTCTGTGAGTAGAATTTCTGAGAACAGAGAAACTTTTTCTCCAAATGTTTGTTGTGTTGACTCATAAAGCAGTAGTTTTAGTAGCAGTCAGGTCTTCAGCTCTGTGCTTACCTCTCCGTCCTCTCCAATATATTCATTCCGAATATTCCTCTCTGGCACGCTTTATTTTTAAAATGCCTCCAGGTATTAAAAAACCTCCTCCGGTCCCTTTGGTCTGCAGATCAGCCTCTTTTAAACAGCTAGAGAGCTAAATGAACTGCTGTTGACCCCTGCGCTGTTTACATCTTGCACTATCAGAGATGCGCACCTGCAGTCATTTAATTAAAAGCTGAACTTACAAATAACTTTTCACTAGGTTATTTTTTTTCTGTCTCGTTTTACTACGTTTCTGACCGAAGACGTGCGTGCGGGCAGCAAAGGGAAAGATCTTTGTTCACGCCAAATGTGCTGAAGAGAAGAAAGGAAATGTGATGACAAAACATTAAAGAGAGAAATGTTCACCTATATTAAATTTGTTTTCACCCCATGCATTTCAGACGTTTGCAGGGGAAATAAATCATTGTCACTTTGCTGTTTTCAAGGCGTGGATGGCAGTGCATTAGACCCATCGTCTCATCTGCTTTAATTAGAGAATCAGAGATGGGAATCTCGAAGCCATTCCTCCTACGGATCGATTCACCTGGACCGTTTACATGCTTGTTTAATGATTTTTTTCTTATCAGTTTTGCAGATGAGTTGTGATGTCACATGCACGCCACGTTGTGGTTTTAAAGTGGAAGGTAACGTTAAGTCTTTATCCACTGAAGCCTAGGATTGACTATTTTGTTATTCTGGCTTTGAAATGGGCAGAACATGCAGTACTTTGGTCCCTTTTTCAACCAGTATTTGAACTTAATTACTTAAGGAACACATAAAACTGAAGTTCCTTTTTTAGGGGTTTTTTAGTAAGAAATAATATTGTTACTGACACATGAACTTCTGATTTGTGATTTTTATGATCATAATTATTCCAAATCATTTGTTTTGGGGGGGGTTTTATCCAAGTTTGCAACAAAACAGTGGAAATATGAACTCTACACAGACACAAAAAAGTGGAATAAAGATAAATCCAATTGGCATTAAATTGGCATCAAATCCACAGGCATTAATTGACAATAAATCGATCATAAATCTGCGGAAAGTGCAACTTGGCATGTTTTCGGGGTTTGGAACTTTTTAGGAGTGTATAAACTATGACAGTCACAGTGATAATACTCTGGATGTAGTAAATATAGCACAGGTGCTTTACAGTATCAGCAGGTAAAGGGTTAAACTCTCCAGGCCTTTCACTAATGTCATTTCGTCTGTTTTCAGTATATGAAAAATATCCAATGTCATCCTCAAGTTTTGTTTCAGGCTGAATGCAAATGAGGTCTGTAAATACTGTAAAACGTGAAGCAGTGTGTGTGTGAATAAATAACTCAACTTTCTGCTGGAGTTTTACTTTTGTTTCTGATTCCCAGCTACATGTTACGACCTCCACACATTTTAATTCCCATCACATTCATGTCTCTGACAAATTAAAGAGAAATTTAAAGTTTTTTTTTGTTTTTTTTTCCAAAACAGGAGCAGTTAGAGACAAGCAAGAGAGGAATAAGCTGAAGTCTCCAAATCCCCCCTCAGTATGGGTGTGTTTTCTCCAACTCATTGTCATTTATGATGATTAAAAATGTACAGACACGGAGCCTTGAGATGGGAATGAGACGGGGGAGGGAAAAAATGAGGCTCACGCTCTGAATGGAAATCGTTTTAAAAGAAGTCAAGTTACGGGTCACCAAGATGATCGAGAAGCAGGAGGAGAAGAGCAAAGTCCTTCCAGCAGGGGGCACTTCATGTGGGAGGTCAGACTGCGCCTCCGGACCCTGAAAAAAAGTCACAAAGTGTGAAAAAAAGTCTGAAGATTCATACGTAGCACTCATCCCCATGGAGAGCAGCGTTTAGCCTTTAGCCTATAGAGAGGCGAGGCCCGACCTGCCCACTCATCACCATCTATCATCTTGAAATGGAAACTAATCAGAATTAAGTCTGTCAGCCATTTACAGGCAGAAACGGCAATTTTCCAAAATGATTTTCTTTTTTTTTCTTTTTTAGACTCTGTCAAAGCGAACCACCAGATATGATCTCACAAGGACTGCAGAGGCTCGAACAAGCAACTGGAGATATTTCAGTATTGCCCCGAGAGAGAGAGAGAGAGAAGGCTGGTTCTGACAGTCTGTACAGCAGCTCTCTCTCTCTCTCTCTCTCTCTCTCTCTCTCTCTCTCTTTCTCTCTCTCTGTGTGTGTGGGATCAGTTAGCAACACATGGCAGAGAGCCAGCGTGACCTCAGGGGCCTTCGCTGCTGAAATCTGGACCGGACCGCGGTGAAATGTGTTTATCACTCACAAGTCGTCAGGTTCCTCCTGGGTCTGAGCGGCACCGGGGCCTGGCAGCATTACGAGCTTATGTGAGGAGGTGGTGAGAACATGCAGAAAAAAGGTCAAACGGATTAAAGATGGCTTTCACTTGGAGTTTTCACAACATCGGAAAAAGGAAAAACAGGAGGAATGTAAATGACATCATCAAAGGTGCGCATCTGTTCACAACTTTAGGGATCTGAGGGGGAAATATGGATCTGACCCAGGATCAGTTTATTCTCTGGAGGCTGGAGACGTGGTCTGGTTGTGTTTGAAGTTATCTATCCTGTTGCTGGCTGATGTTTGATTCATTTTTATTCAAGTCAACTTGTTGAACAGGTATCTGAAAGAGTTACACATCACTCACTAAAAATACAACACACTCTTCAGTATAATGGTAATTCTCCAGGTGGTTCTACAGAGTGAAGCAGAACAACAAAAGTCCAACAACAGAAAGAAAAAATGGTACCAGGATAAAGTAAACATTCATGTAATCTCCACTAATGATGCAAAGTTAGCATGATGTAGTGGGTACTTCACTTTCATACCCTGTCAGAGACAAAAGTGTACTTTCAGGTTTTATTTTCTATAATAACTTAGTGATGGTTATGCTTTTATTAACTACTCAGTATTTCAAACACAACTTCAATATTCCTCAGTTTCTACACCTGTAAGCGTAACCTACACTCTTACGCTCGTACCCTTGTCAAAAAAGCCATAAAAACTAGTATATGTTATCAGCTTTGGATAAATTGCAGTCTTGATTATGAATACCAAATAATTACTTTGTTTCAGAGTCTTCATATGTCCATCATATGTCAGTATCTGTGAAGTAAAGTTTTTGATTCAAACACTGGTATCTGAAGGGTTAAAATTCTGAAATTGATTAAATAATTGCAGACAGAAGTTCAATGAGTGATTAAAACAAGTAGAAAAGACACTTTTGTCCCTTAATAGTAAGAATATAACTACATTAAAGGAGACTTTTGACATGTTGTAACTTCTAGGAAGTTTAACATGAGCTTCAGTACAACAAGGAACTCTTGTGCTGTGTATCACAGGCCTTTGAAAAAACTCCCAAAATGTTAATTTTGCCAAATGTGAGACACACCAGTGATGAGCCAGTTAACGGACTCCCCCGAGTATCAAGTAAATTAAACCCCCGAAAACGCAATTAGCTTCGTCAGACTCATTTATTTTGTCGTGAATGAAAATGTTTGTTAAATGAACTGTTCTGTGACTGTCTGTCTTAAATAACCGACTGGATCGCCGTTAATTATGAAATTAATTTCCCTTTGCCTCAGTAAAGTCAGAGGATGACAGCAGATCATTGAATCCACAAGAACCATCGAGAACCATTGACTTCCAGTCCTCTGTTTGCCATGTTGGTATGTTTGGATTGGACACCAGATTGCATTCATTCCTCCAGGGCTCTGTGACACGCTATTTCGGGTGATGCGAGTTGGATGTCGGACAAACGAGTCCTCCGTGTTTTTTGTAGGAGAGAAAGAGGAGGGAAGAAGACAGGAGAGGTGAGATAAGGCGAGGAAAAATATTCAAAACCTTTCTCTCAAAAGGTCATTTTGACAGCTCCACCCGGAGGCAACCTCTCCCTCTCTCTCTCTCTCTCTCTCTCCCTCTCTCGCTCTCTCGCTCTCTCCATCCCTTCTCTTGTAATCGACTCTATATCGCCGTCCATTTTCCAGGATATCTCCAGACGATCTGAATATCAGCCATGCAGACCGGAAGAGGCTTTTTATTGTTGTCAAGTGGACACACAGGTGTTTCACACACACACACACACACACACACACACACTCAAGGCTGTGATATACGTCCGCACAACACATCACCACAGGGGGGCAGCATCTCGTGTTTTTATAACAAACTTTTTTGTCTGCTTGTCCATCTTAAGACAAACTGCAACAAAAGATTTCTGTCCTTTATCAGGAGCATGTTGGCCCAACATGCTATGCTACGTGTCCTGCATTCATTCACTCATTCTTTTTATAAAATATATGTCTTTATCCTCTTCATACCCTTTGGTGTGACAGGGGTTTGCTCATCTCCAGCTCATGTACGGCAAAAGACAGGGACTACACCCTGGACAGGTCTCCAGTCCACTACATTGAATGTCTGTATATGGTACGTATACACAAATGGCGCATTCAACAGTCACAAAAATGCTGCAGTTTGTTGATAGAGGGAATTGCTAGTCACTGAGGTCGAGCTTTGGCAGATACATGAGCAGAAGTGTGATCATGGTGGATAAGAAGACCTCAGTGAGTCACACTCCTGGGTCATCTGCCAACTAAAAAATATGTTCGGATGCTGAAATGCATAAACAAAAAATAAAGTACACTTATACTAATTATGACTGATCCAGCTTGGAAGACATGTTGTTATGTAATTTAAGTTATTAGAAGTCACATTTACCACAGCTGGAGACTGTTGCCATGTCACGTCTGACCTTCAGCCTCACCTTGTTAATACTGCGAGACAATGGACATAATGGTCCCAACACTTTCTCTCTCCACTAGAAAAGGGTTTGCATAATATGCCACATTTGAAGCAAATCCAAAGGTGCATATCCAGACTTATACCGCTTTAGTCTGATTGGGGTTTGAACCAGAGACCTCCCTGATTTAAGACAGCAGTGTAAAAACCACTCATATGTCATTGAGGCTGGAAAAAGAAAAGGGTCGTATGTGAAAATATTCACATGAGAGTCATGCTTTGTGTCGTAAAATAGGTCATCGTCAAATTTAGCTACACGTGTGTGAGGGGCCGACTAGACTGGGCCATCAACACATCCCCAACTGTCTCCAAATGCACAACTGTGTCATCCTTGTCCTCTGCTGCCATGCTAATCGCTCCTGGGCATTAGAGTATGCTAGTGGTAATTGCAGCGGAAATTACTGAGGACGAGACTCTGCTCACACCTTCAGCAACACCCCCACCAAATCCCATACCAGTCTGGATCAGATACCGACCTCGTCCTCCTCCTCCACCTCCTCCTCCTCCTTCTCCTCCTCCTCCTCCTCAATACAATCCCCAAAACAGGGCTAACAGAGCATCACTGGGATTAGCGGCTGCATTGTAATTACTGAATTTCAAAAGAGCAGCGTTTCAGAACAAGTGGAAATGTTACAGTAAAAGAAGATTAGGAGGCGGAGGGGAGGCGAGAGGGAGGGAGGGAGTGAGGGAGGGAGGGAGGGAGTGAAAAGTAACTCCCAGCAGAGTTTGGCAATTAAGAGCACCTCATTTAGGAAGCTCTCAGTGACTAATGGCCGGGACACAGACACACTCACACGCCGCAGGGGATGAGTGATGGGCACACGCAAACATTTAGCAACGTCTGCGGCGCCATCGTTGCATCTCTCCCTCCCTTTATCTCCCTCTCCTCCTCCTCCTTCTCCTCCTTCTCCTCCTTCTCCTCCTCGGCTTAGTCGTAATAAAACATGACAGACATTACTTTCCCGCACATTACCCCGCGGTTCTGCGCAGCACGTTTTGAACGCCTGCCTCCCCC
This sequence comes from Karalla daura, assembly GCA_029224185.1. NCBI lineage: Eukaryota > Metazoa > Chordata > Actinopteri > Chaetodontiformes > Leiognathidae > Karalla > Karalla daura. The sequence goes on along the minus strand of CM055189.1, from coordinate 4,170,869 downwards.
GTCTCTCACCCGCCTTCCCCTCGGTCTTATTAAGCAAAGGAGGAGTGCACGCCCCCCCCCCCCCCCCCGACCCCCCTCCCCCCCTCGCCCCAGTGTCACTGATAGATAATTGGCTGAGCGTCCAGAAGTACGAACACAGTACGAATACACAAATGTTTTGTTTTTTTAAACTCAGGACAAGAGTCACACCGTCAAACAAACCAACCGAGTCCAACCACTTTGGATCACTTCCATGACTATCAATGAGCAGGTGCGAGACTTAAAAACTTAAAACCACATTTAAAGTCTATAAGGATATTGATAATCTTTCGCAGTTTTGATTCATCCTGTTTTGAAAGTAATGTTTCTTTTCACCAAGTTTTGATATATTTTGCATTGTGATTTTTTCCAAAAATATGTGTGCACAGTTTTGAGACATCTTCTTAGTGTATTCAGTGTTTATTTTGCACAGTTTTGATATATTATTCTATCCTTGAAAGTATTAAGTGTTGAATTTGCAGTATTTTGTTGCAGTCTTATATTTTTTCATTTTCCTTTTACCATATTGAATTGGAAACTTTGGTCAAATCAATTTCAATTTCAATCAGCATGTCAGTCTCAACATATTTTAAGAATGTCCCATTACTGCAATATAAATATTTTTTGTGTTATTTAGATTTTTCCCACCAGTTTTTGTGTATTTGTTTTTGTTCAAGTATTTATTTTAGTATTATTTAGAATTATTTTATGTTATTTCAAAGTGTCTTTAAGCACCTGTAAAAGTTACACATAGAAATATTATTATTATTACAAATATTATTATTATTATTATAACGCAGATTGGACTCGACTGTGATTTGTGGGTAAAATAGGAATGTCTAATCTAGCTCCAGCTTCAGGAAACTGTTCATCACTTTTTGCATGCAGAAAAATCCTCCACTCGCCTGCATGCTTGTGTTTCATTTGGGATAACAGTTTGACTCCACAGTGTCTCTATTAGCGGGAACGGGTGCTTTACTTCCCCCACTCTGCCACACAGGCCGTCGTCCGGATGGTAATTTCTCTCGAAATGATGAAATGAATCCACCGAGCGCTCTCATTCCCACCAGAAGGGAATCAGAGTTCAGGGGTCGTTCCCTGCACTGCAGCGGTCAGCCCGACTCGGTCTTCCCGGCCTCATGAGCTCCGGGGGCCACCGGGGGCCACCGGGGGCCGTCTCATCTTGTTACCATCGGTTCGGCCGCACCACGGCTTTGTTGTGACTGTATTTACCCAGCGGTCCTGGGGCTTCACAGCGTGGGACAGACCGGGCTGTTTGCAGTCTGGAGACTGGAAATGTCTGTTACAGATCGAAAGGTCACACGTTTGGATGATGATCTATGGAAACGTGGAGAGTAGGTAGATAGTCGATAGGTGTAGTAGTCACTGCTGCAACCAGAAATCCCCACAAAAGATCAAAAATGATTCCACCTTTTGCTCCAGAATTGGTGTAAAAATTAAGTTATTCATTAGTAATTGTGGTTATACAAGAACACATGGAGAGTGTTACCAAAATGCTTATAAAGACACTGACACCTACAGGATGGTGGTGTGTGGCTCCTGAATGAAAAACAAGACAACTTTTACCTTCACTTTCTCTTTTGGCATTCTTATTATTCGCAAACGATAGCATATATTGTATAGAATCATGTATTATAGCCATTGAATGATGTTAAAATATCCCCATGCTCATTTAGATAGATAGATAGATAGATAGATAGATAGATAGATAGATAGATAGATAGATAGATAGATAGATAGATAGATAGATAGATAGATAGATAGATAGATAGATAGATAGATAGATAGATAGATAGATAGATAGATAGATAGATAGATAGATAGATAGATAGATAGATAGATAGATAGATAGATAGATAGATAGATAGATAGATAGATAGATAGATAGATAGATAGATGGATAGATAGATAGATAGATAACAATGGCACTGAAAATTTGGTAAAATTAAGATATAACTCAGAGCAAAAACAATAATAATGTATATGAAGGTATATAGATACATCTAGACGTAATGCATATCGAGAAAGAGGTAATAATGCAGCTTATGCCAGTTGTATCTGTATGTATCTATAATTCTGTTTTTTGGGGGAATTTCTGGTTTTCTGCATCCCTGTCGTTCCAGTGCCACACAACCTTTTTTTTTTTCTTCTTACTCAGGTTTTCTGCAGAAACCTCTGAGCACATTGGTAATTTCAGTAGGATTTAAATCATATTATTGCACTCTGAGCTGGATCGCTGCCACTTGTTTACACGGCTTGAAATCTCAGGCGGGCGCTAATGGGGGGAGCGACCGGCGTGGATCGGCAACACTTACAATCCCTCGCCGATGGGTCACAGCCTCCAGAAGCAATCACACGGATCGCACCTCAAGTCGGAAAAACTTTCCTCCTCCTTTTTTCCTTTTTTTTCACCTCCCGAACAACTTCTGTCGGTGTTGACTGGGCCGGGGCCGACACAGTGGGCAGTGCCCGGGTGTGAACGTTGCTGAAAGATGGAGCAAACTTCTAACAAGCTGGTGAGAAAAAGAAAGAAAGGAAAAGAGCAGGTGGGAACACGCAGCCGCGCTCTGTGGGGCTAAACCGAGTTAATTCATTCTGTTGGAGCAGTTTTGCTCCCGTGCTCTTGTTTGCCGTCTGCCGTCTGCCTGTCGATGCCTAACGACGGCCGTAATGACTCCAGCGACAGGCCGAGAGGGGAAAAGAAGAAAAAAAAAGAAGAAAAAAGAAAAAGAAATTAGCTTGGACGGACTGAGCTGTTCTACCTGGAGTGGTATGAAAATGACAATGAATGTAAAAGGAGACACGCTCTCTCTCTCTCTCTCTCGGCCTATAATTTCTCTCGTATCGTTTTTAGTTTCCGATTTCACAGATTTCAGTCTGAAGCACCCTCTCGTCTCGAGACGCCATTACGTTTTTTAATGTGAAACTAAATTGAGTTGAAATTGTTCGCCTCCTGCCGGCGTGACCGAGGGAATGACGCCACCTTTTCCCTCCTCACGTCCCTCCCTCTTCTCCTTCCACCTGTCTGTGGAGATCCATCGCATCTCGACTCCGCTCTTTATTCTCACACCATCCTTTGTCACCCCAGGCAGAGTTTGAAGTCTCGAGAGAGAGAGAGAAATGAATGCGCTGGCAGATTAATCTCTCCGTCTGCCTGTTTGTGCCGTGGCAGAAGTTGCGCTTACTCTATAAACATCCGAGCGCTCATCATCAGTAATGGCTGATATTGTTTTTCGTCGCTCCACTTTGCTAAATCTTCTTCGGAGGCACCTGCCGTGATGGATGGTGCTGATGATGCTGTGATAGGATAGATGAAGACATCCTGCCGGAAACAAACTGAGCAGGAGGGAGAGAGGGAGAGAGAGAGAGAGAAAGGGAGGGATAATATTAAAAGCAATGGTAAAATCAGATCGAGGCATGAAATGAGGTTTAAAAGAATCAATAAGAGGTGTTGACGTTGAGAGAAAAAGAAGATATGAATGAAAATATGCCAGAAATGAGCAGTGGTAAGAGGTAAAAACTGTCCAGAAACGGACACTAACTGACTCAATCCACTTACTACTTATATTGTTACTACTTTACCTGGTACCACCAAAATGTGAGCAGGCTCCAAGCCATTGATTGGTTTTTACTACAATAAAACTGTCTGTGTTCTTGTAGCAAACCCAGCATTTCTTTTATCAACAACACACCCATTTGTTCCCTTTGAGTTAGTTACTGTGTGGGAGCAATGAAGGACCACAATGTCCAACAAGTGGTTGGAACCGTCAGGGTTGGAAATGGTCCTTGGCTCGATCGTGGACTTGGAGTGGAGGTGGTAATGACAAAGAGAGAGAGGGAGCAATGGTAAAACTGGATAAAGACATGAAATGTTGTCTGAAAGAATCAATAACAGGCGTTGAAGTCGAGTGAAAAGAAGATATTAGCAAGAATATGCCAGAAATGAGCAGTTCCTAAGAGGTAAAAACTGTCAAGAAACTGACTCTGACTGACTCAGTCCACTTACCAGTGCGATCTTTTCCACTGCATAATATGATACAGATCTTTTGTTTTGCCACTAGAGATAGTTGTGATGTGAGCAGGCTCCAGGACATTGATTGGTCAGTTGTTTTCACTGCAATAAAACTGTCTGTGTTCTTATAACAAACCCAGCATTTTTTATCAACAACACACCCATTTGTTCCATGTGTGTTAGTTACTGTGTGGGAACAATTAACATTGCAACAAGTGCTTGAAACCGCCAGGGTCAGAGCTGGTCCTTGACTCGATTGTGAACTTGTTAAAGGTGATAATCGATGTTGGTGAGTGTTTCTGTGACTAAAAAGTATGGAAGGCGATTTCTAAGAAAGAAATGACTTGAGCAGGTTACACCTCAAAGGTCCAGCCCCTTTCCACAGACCAATAGTATATAATGAGATATAGATAATGTGAAGTTTTCCCACGATCAGCCGTTCCCCATATCACCGATTTGTTTCATTTTTTTGTTAAAAAGCATCTTTTTACTCATTTGCAATCAGGGCGCTCATAGGATTTCTAGCAATTCGGTTAAACCTGAAAGAAATCAACTTCAAATCAACTTTATTTATTGTAAATACCAGTTCATAGCAGACTCTATCTCAAGGCACTTTAGAGACGTAAGCAACTATATCACCTACCCTGCCTTTAATACATGCGTATGAAACAAGCAATTTATGGTAAATAGCGTCGATTATGGCACACCTTTCACTTGACCTCTTCATTAGGAAACGTTTTTGAATTCTTCTGAACTAATTCAGTGATGAATTACCATTATTAGTGTTGTATTTTCTGTTCTTTTTTTTGGGGGGGGGGACTCAAAGGCTCAAATGAATTGCTGATTCACAGAAATGAGAAGGTGAGCGGCGCTTAAAGGATTAGTAAGTGAGAGAGCGCGTCAGACAAATGCGAGCGTGCGGGTCGGAGACTGTTACACAGAAAATAAAGAGAAACACCCTTGTGAGACCTCTGTATTTACTGCACTGTTAAGCAGTGCTCATTTATCTTATGAAAACCTGCAACACACACACACACACACACACACACACATGCTCACATATGGCCCAATGAGGGACCTCTCCCTAGACAGCTCCACTAATTAGCTCCATTTAAATGAATGGGTTAAGCAGACCTCCTTGTACTGTATGTGCCTGTACTACAAATGCAGCTTATTTAATTGTGTGCCACACACACACACACACACACACACACGCACAGACTAAGAAGTAGGAACAGGCTCATGAAGATGCTGTCTCTGTTTCTCTGTTGTTTAGATACACACGTTACTCGCCATTTGGGAGGATTAGGGTAAAGGTCTGAGCAAAATCTGCAAATCAACATCATTACAGAATAAACACTATTATCAGCTCGGGCCATTAAAGAGGATGTTATCGGAGGAATGGTTGTACAGCGACCGAGGAGGAAGGGGAGGCAAAACGTAGCTGGAGAGAAAGACGGAGGACGTGGGCAAAAGACCAAGTGAGGTGCACCGAGTAGAAAATAGGTGAGGAGAGGAAGCGGGGAAGTTAACGAGAGGGATGTTCCGGAGACAAAAGAGGGGCAGGGATGGCACAGCTCAGTGTGGGAGTAGAGTCTGAGACAGAGAGAGAGAGAAGATGAGAATGAGGTGGAGGAGGAAGGCAAGACTGCTGATAGGAAAATGTCAGGAGGAGCTGAAGGCAGAGATGAAGATGGACGGAGTGTGTCCGTATGCAGCCGGATCGCATGGATCCTTCGACGTTATTATTTTTTTACTCCTCTCGTTATACCTGTGCGCGCGTTTGATAAAAATAGACACGTTTGACATTTGGTGCGATGAATCTGTCTCCGTCTGAGAGACTTGTGGGAACGGGAAAGTGACCCACGACTTTAAAAAACATCAGACGAGTAATTACAATTAACAAAAAGACGATCTCCTGGAGGAAGAGAAGAGGAGGAGGAGCCACCTTTTTCCTCCAGGCTCAGACTCCCCCCCAGCTCTGAATGAACTATGCTCATCCCGGCCTCATCCGCTCCTCTCTCTCTCTCTCTCTCTCTCTCTCTCTCTCTCTCTCTCCACTTTTCCACATTCACTTTGCTTTATCGCCGTCTTAAGTGTCTTAACTGCCGGCCTGACCCTCGCCGGAGTGACAAAATTACTGCTGACGGGACACAAACTGTATTCTGTCACACCTCGGGCTCGTAAACCACGCACATCCAAAAGCCCGGACCTCAGACCCCGGCGTGTGAGTTATTCCCCAAAGTGCGGCATTCATTCATCTCGGGCTTCACGGTGGACAAATATGTTAAGTCCACATCGATAGGACGATGACACCGGTGGCTGACCTTTGTCAGCGCGCTGAATGGATGTGTTAGGGAGGGTGGAGCGCAGGGACATTGCGTTTCATTCTCTTTTTTCTTTTTTTTTTTTGATCATTAATGGAAAAAAAGGAAAACTGGGAGGCAGCATTGTTGCCTCACAGCGAGTGGTAGCCATCAAAACTCAATTATTTCTCAGAGCCGGCTCCTTATTGACTGCATTGATAGAATCCCAGTGATACACAATGCTGCAGTATGTGTGACAGTGTGGGCAAAAGTGAAGATGTAAAAAATTTTCATTTTCCCTCACCCAGTGTGAATTTATGAAAATCTATAAGTGAATTCTCATCAATTTCCATCTAACCCATGCATAGCAAGAAGGACCTGGGTTCCATATTAGAGTGAGAATAATCTTTCTATGTGGAGTTTGCATGTTCCCCCTATGTCTGCTCGGATATTTTCTGGTCTCCTCCCACAGTCCAAAATCTGCATATTTAGGTCAACTAGAGATGCTACAGTGCCCCTCGGTGTGGGTGTGAGAATGAACAATGTGTGTTTCTTGCTTTCTTAAATATGTGAGTAAAAACCAAAGTCTCTGAAACCTCCATTAGTTGTAGTGACCAGCAGGGGGCGTAAAACACTTCCACACTTCCAACTACTGACCCGAATGAACCTGGAAAGTTTGCACTTTTTGCTGCCCTGGTAATAATTTGATCAATGACTTTATCATCTCAATTCCCAATTTCTGCCAAAACCGTGCAAAAAAAGAGTCAAAGAGGGTGAAGTTTCTCCTCATTTATTTAGGAAACTTGACGACCTGAGTTAACTTGTCAAAAACTTAAGAATAAATAAGATCCTGTCCTAATGAGCACACCAAAACAAGCACACGCACACACACAATTCACCATTTACAACCACCTCACACACACACACACACACACACATTCATAATGAGCACAAACTCTGTTTTATTTCCCTCCATCATTCATCATCCGACATCCTTCTTCTGTGGCATTAATAAGTCATGGATGTGCTTTTTGGGCAGAACACCTCCCAGAATGCTGGCAGGGGAGGCGGGCTGGTGAGAGAATGCATGTTCACCCTAAAATATTCAACAGCCTCGTATTCAGCAGCTGTTAACCTGCATGCACCGTGCCTACTGAGGCATGAGCTGTGTGTGTGTGGCCTGCAACCTGATTACAGCTCTGATTACCTGTTGTGATGCTATGAATATTTTAGATCCTCCCAAGTCGGGTCTGAAAGTCAAAAATGACAATGAAGACAAATCTGGTGATGGCACTGATAATTATGATGATATTTGGGCGATATAATCTCCTCATTTCTTCCTTTGCCCTTATTGGTTTTGAACTTTTTCGGGAGTTTTTGGTACTGGGATGTAATGTGTTGACTGGCAGTTTCGGTTGTCGTCTTTTAATTGGCTTGCTTAATTGAGAGGCTAAAAGTTGTAAATTACCAAGATAATCGGACCGGTCCCTCTCTAAGAGTTGAAGTAGGGGAGCAGTTCTCATGCCCTCTTTCTCCTGACCTTTGTGTCTGTCTAATTGCAGCTGAGGAAAGTTCCAGAGTTTCAATAAACTCTCTGCTCCAGATCATCGGACCACTGCCCACTGAGCCCACTCACCTGGTCCCTACAGTATGATCCAACCACTACCAGCTCTGCAGAGCTGGACATGCTCAAACAGACAACAACTCTCCAGGGATTGTGTTCAGGACAACTCAACACATCTGTGCCCATCATTAATAACCATCTGGTTCAAGTCTCTGCTACAACCAGGCTACCTTTGCTCATCAGGTTAAATGCTGCCCAGCAAGTGTTCAGGTGACCTGTTGGCGATTTTTCCATCTGTGCTGCTAAACCTTTAAATGATCAACCTAATGCCTGTGTAGCAACCAAGTTGGCCCTCCTGGTACACCTGTTGGAGGACCCTGACATCTGTTTCTACAATTCCAGCAATCCTGATGTCTCTGTGGTGTCAAGCGTATTTGCAGTCATCCTAAACAGGTTCAGTAAGCTGGTCTGCAGCTTTCCAAGAACCGCCAAGGTAGGTTTTTGTCGATCGATTTGAAGCTCTGTATTCGGGATGGAACGAGGTGTAGATCATCACAACCTAACTTTAGGTGAGGTGACTTGGGACCAGGCCATAGGATCAGGATTAGGTAAGTGACCAACTGTCCCTATGTTGTGATGAGTCTGGTGTTCTCTCTTCGCTCTTCTCTTCTTCTTGTCTTAAGGCAGCGAATTCCCTCAGTCTCCATCGAGGCAGGCCGACTCCTCCTAAGATTTTCTGGGAGATGCGAAGCAGCTCCAACACACCAGTTGCTCACTAGTTGTTTCATTTCTGCCCAAAGCGATCCTGAAATTTACTTGAACATATTGTATCTCAACTGTAAAAACCATAAAAACAATAAATTAATAATGCTACAAATGAGCTAGAAACATCCAACTTGGATGTATTTTTGAAACCTTCTTCATAGGAATGGGGGTTAACTCTACAGAAGCAGAAAAAAGGGACTTGAGAGGGGGGAAAAGAAAAGGACTTGGAGAAAAATAAACGGCTGATTGTAGCCTCTGTGTGGACACAGGAGACCGGTCACTGTGGACATGAACTGTAAAAGATATGAGATGACGAGCTTTACAGCCGGATCGCTCTGCGATCTCAGAGATAGAGACTCTCCGGGAGAGGTGCTTCCCACGGAAATCCAGAAATCTCAAATGGGAGTGGGAAAGAATTAGCAGGGAAGCAAGGGAAGAATGAGAAATGAGAGCTAATTAAGGGAGAAAGAGGCAGAGGAAGGAACGAGGGAGAGGAGGAGCTTTGTTAAAGGCAGGCTTCTGTCATTGGGATGCGGGCATGCTTGGCTATGCTTGTCTAAACTCTGGATCCTCTGCAGAGTCGGGGGAGCTTCTCATTCGAGAGACGAATAAACACCAGCAAGAGAAACCGAATGCCATGTTACCCAGAAATTATCCTTTAGAAAACATGCTAATATTGTTCTTTAGGCGTCTTCTTCATGGGGCTCTGAGACGAGACATCTACGCCATAATGTCTATGATTCTTCACACACACGCACACACACACACACACACACACACACATGCTCACTGTATGAGATGCACAGCTCATGAATCATTCATGTTCCAGATATAGTCATTATTAAAGCCGCGGCCGTGATTTCTCATGTTCCCAACGTTCATATGCAAAGTTGGGGTCTGGTTCACTGGGAGGAGGAGGAGGAGCAGACTCTTTTTCATTTTCTGTTGCCTGGTGGGGCGAGATTTCCAGCCTCCATCCAAGTTTATCATCCATCCTCCCTCCCTGTCTTATCTTCTCGTTCGTTCCCCACAGCACCGGGCGAAATCTGCCGCAGTGCCGCTATCGTACGCCACACATGTGCCTTACGTTCGGCCATTAACTGCAGCACTTCCTCTGGCGTAACGCAGGCATCAAAAAGCCCCGAGACCTTACGTCGCTCCTTATATGTCTATCTTATCTGCTCGGCTCCATATCTGTCACTGCAGGTCTATGGGAATAAATAAATAAATGAACAAATAAAATTTCTAATAACTACATCTCGACCCTCCGGGCGCCTGTTTGGCTGCACGAGCTCTTTAGAGACAATCTAACGCGTTCTTTGAAGCTCTGTGAAGAAAAAAAACAAAACAAAGATGGCCGAAATGTGACAAAACCACCTTGGAATGGACTCTGTCCTCAAAGTAATGGGTGACAGATCTTCTATGATGTAAATGTTGTGGAAAAATTCTTGATCTGTCTGGGAAAAAATGCAAGATTGGACCAGGTACCAACTCTGACCACAGGCCAGTGGATCAGAGGAATCTGAGGAAGAGGTCACAGTGTATTTTATCCTGACCCCCAGGACCCCACCCCCCTCCAAGTGGGAAAACCATTTGGCCCCAAAAAATCATACTGTCAAATAAGCTGAGGAATACTTTATGAACACTATCCCTGTGAGCAGGACACTTTCGTGGCCATAACAAAGGAGATGTTCAGGAAAGATGTCAAGTTCCTGACTCTTTGATGACTGCAGCTCACAGAGTTCAGGCATCAAAAACATCATCAAAACATCAAAATTTCCACCACATAGGCACACCAGGTTCCTCATGCTTTAAATAGAGGTAGAGTCTCGAATCTGGTCTGAAAGAGCACAATTTTGGACTTTGAGAGGAAACCGAGACAGCAGGAGAAACATCATCAACAACGTGGAAAGTTCCCTCGAACGAACCAGGAGCTGAATACAAATGTATTTAAGATAAACGATCTGTTGTCAACAGTGGCACGAGAATCAAAATATTTGTGTTGCTCATTTCACTTTACCAGAGATCGTACATGCGGCATATGATACACGGCCCGATTTGCATGCAGAAATTCATGTTTTAAACATAAAGCGGGTGCTGTACAATGCACGTTTTCTCCGCATCATCAATCAAGAGTAAACTGGGAGATGTAGCGATGTGGGGGGGGGGGTACTGTCCAAAATTAATTTTCGGTCGGGCTCAGAGCCATAAGCACAACGAGGATTCATCCGGCTTTGATTTATGAACAAGCAACAATAGTGCGTGTGTGCTTGTGTGCAGGCGTGTGTGCCTATGTGTTGCGTACCACTTGATGAATGCATGTTTCCGTTTGCTCACGACCATTAGATAAAACCGAGACATATGCTGTTTACTTTCCTGTAAATTAGCTCATAATCAACGGTGAAATGACTGTGAAGCATAATAAGTTGACGTATTTTGGGGCGCTTCAGTCACAGAGTTGGGATGTGGGATGTGTAACGTTGGAAAAATAGTTGTTTGTCATGAGTTTTTAACATCAAATTGGGCGGGATTCAACTCAGTGACTTGTTATGTAAACGCTGAATAGCTGAGGCTGTGCAACAGCTTTTGCACAGCACCGATCAGCTTGTAATGAACTCAATAAATTCCCAAGCCCAAATATTTATATTTGGGCTATATTTCCAGACTTTTTTTTCATGCAACCTGTATGTAGAAGCGACATATGTCAAAAAGATGCACCATACCATCTATGACCACAAGAGGGCAATGTCCACGCTTTGGACAGCCGGTCTTTGTTAGTCACGTGACAGACACGCCCCCCCCTCGACGCCATTTTGGATGGTTCCCAGCAAGTAAACAAACTTTTGATTGAGACTTTTTGATTTTAGCTGACAGAGAAGGAGCTATTATCATACAGAGAAACACCGAGCAGAGATACCAGGGAGAGGAACATGATTAGGTCACTATAAACTATTGATCTGTTGAACTATAAAACTATAAAATAGAGAAATAAAGAACTGCTGCCTCCGACTCCTTCCATGGACATAACAAACTTCCTGGTTTACAGAGTAAGTGCTTATACTTTTGTGAAATTTAGAAATAGTGCTCTTAAAATAAGTTTAAAAACCCTGGTGGCGTCAGACCATTTATTTTTGGATACTTCCAAAATAAATGCTTGAAAAAGTAGACTCTTTTAAACTGAGGTAGTTTATACATATGCTTTTTTTCCTCTTCATGCTGCATTTTTTGATGTGACGGATGTGACGAATACTCTGGTAGTCTGGAAAATATTGTATTATTTATTTATTTATTTAGATCCATGTTTGGACGGAGTAATTGAACAAATATCTCACTAGAGGTCACTGTTCTCACATGTTACACAGGAGTCTTTGATTATGCTGAAATCAAGTTGGAAATCAGTGGCAGATTTTTTTTTTTTTGTCACTCCATGAGTTGTAAACAATACGATTCTGTCTGTAAAAGTTTTGTTATGTTTTTGGCTTGTTTTTTTAGTCCTTGTAGAACTTCAAAACCCTTGTGTGTGATAGTCAGGAGCAAGCAGATGTTTCACTGTGGGACAGATCACTGCAACGTATTTACACCACTGTGTCCTTGCACCATTCCCCTGAATGCATCTTTAAGGGACTGGCAGCTCATGAGAAGCAGACGGATGTTTTTATTCTTTACACAGCTTTGTAGCTGAGTATTCACAGGTGACCTCTGCTATGTGCAAAGTTTGTAAATGAGAATGTTGAGCGCTGTACTCACAAGAAAGGGAGTAAGAAAGGACTTTGCATCCTCATTTACAGTTTGTGCCGTCACACAGACCGAATCCATCATAAGTTTGATGATACTTATAGTTTGATGAGGGTCTGTTGAGAGACGAGGCCCCCTGCCGAGAGGAAAAGGTACTGCAGTGTATCGTCTGGAAATGATACTAGGACAGGTTTTTTACATCCAGCCTGATCTGGTTACCATGGAGACAAATGTATACTACACAAGTCCATGAAAAGAGGAAAAGACAAGAGTAGATTTTAAATCTATTGGAGATGAATTTAGTGCAGCCAATTGTCTGAGAAAAGTGTGAAACAAGGTCGTTTGGTTTTCATGGAAGGTTTTTTCTTTCTTTCTTATTTCTTCCTTAAACATATTAGCTGCGACCTTTTGACCTTTTTCCTCCACAACTAATAGACCATATCTTCTGACTTAAGCACCTTTCGACCTAATTTTCAGCTTTATTTATGATAATGTGCAGGTGCCCTTATCTGTCGATGGTACTGAAGGCATGCGTGTGGCCAGAATGTGTAATAGAGGCTCCTGGAAATGAGGAAGATGAGGTGTTTGAGTGTGAAATGAAAATGAGTGAAATAATGAAAGTGAAAGAGCCACAAATAGTTTCTGTCCGAACTATGCGAGCCTTCACTTCTATTTCCATAAGCGAGTCCCCTTTGAATACATAACATATGTTATTTAACTGTGTGTGAATTTTCCAATTTTCCAATTTTCCAATTTCCAGGGACATTAAGTGTTCTTCACTCACTCACTTTCTGTTATGACTTAAATGAGTAAAAATGCAGTTTGAAACCAGAATTTTGACTTTGTTTACTATTTTTCTTTTGCTTTAAATGCTTCCAGATTTTATTCTAACATTGTACGATGGTTGTTACATGCTACCATGGACATGTTTTCTTTTTTCCTCTCTCCCTTGCTCTGTGTTTCTCTCTCTCTCTCTCTCTCTCTCTCTCTCTCTCGCTTTCTCTCTCAGTTGTACCTGATTTTCTGCATTGTGGACGGTCATGTACTGTTGATTGGTCCATTCCTTCAGAGACGGGCCAATCCACTGCCAGGGGGCAGTTCTTGAAAGGAGGAAGTTGAGACGAACTCTTTCTCGCTTTTCTTTTCCATCGGCGCATGCACGTGTTGAGTGGATGAGGGTGAGTGGTGGGGATGTGGTGCTAGGTGAGTGGCCATACCTGGTCTGTTTCACACACATAGTGAGAGACTTGTGCAGAGACACTAGGTAATGGGTTGCTGACACTTCCGTACGTTTTGGAGTTTGATTTAGCTAGACAGGAAGGACTTTTGTTCAATTGGTTGTTTTTTTGTAGAGCACGATTGTTGGACCCTATTTTGTTACATTTAATACCATTGTCACCCCCCCCCCCCCCCCCCCACCCTTCCTGTATACTGAGGAGAGATATTGAGTGTAATTAGAATAATTTCCCTTGTGCCGTACTTACTCAAGAATGGTATTGGGTTAGTTCATCTCGTGAAAATGTTTTGTAACAGCGGTCGTTGCTGCAACACCAACAGAAGTCCCCACAAGAAACAAAGATCAAAAATGCTTCTGCCTCTTGCCCTAGGATGGTGTAAAACTTAGAGGTAGGTAGGTAGGTAGGTAGACAGGAAGCGATTGGGTTACCACAACCACAGTCAGAGACGTTGTCACTTCCCCTTAGCAAATGGTGACACTCAACCCACATGCACGCATGCACAGAGACAAACTGATTTTAAATAATGATAATTATCATTATTGAGAGTTGTGACGAGGCACCTGCTGGTGAGTTTGGGCAGACGTCCTCTTGTTATTTTATTTACATAGAAGTGCACCACACAGAGAAAACTGACTTTAAGTTGCATTTACAACAACATTGAAACAGTCTGATACATCCAAACATTCAGGATGGCTGTGGTAACTCAGCCAGTGAGTAAACAGCATCATTTCCATTGTTCTCAAGTTGAACTGGTGGTTCAGTTGACTCTTTGGGTCGTTGAGCAACAGAGTAGATAGTGACACATTGAGAGACTGGGTTGTTGGTCTGAACCACTGAATAAACTGGTGGACTGGAAGGTGAAGCTGAAGAAGAGTCTTCTGGAGAGTTATCACCACTCTGAGCTGCTAACTCAGTACCACGGTGGTATGAAGCATTGCAGTAGAGATCTTCTGGTGTAACGGAGCAGCACAGGGTGGAAACAGTGACAGGTGGGTCAACACGCTGCTTGTTATCTTCATGTGTTATTTCACAATATTCATTATCCTGGAAGTGGACCATGGTGAGACAAATGTAAGAAACATGGAGACAGACAACACATAAAACCTGGTTTTGAATTCATAGTTATATGAATCATGTTTCTAGTTTGTCTTTTAAGATTAACTTAAAAAAGCAGAAATACAACATTGAAGAACTTGAGTGAAGAGTAGAGAAGGTCTTTCTCTTAACGTACATTAAGTAAATTGATGGAATCAGACTCACATTTCTGGGTGTGTGAGGGATAAATTAAAGAAACTCACCTCATGAGTATGTTCAGCCCCTGTAGATACACAGGACATCACTTGTTAATGTGTGTAGTGGAGCATTAATGTCTTTACATATCATGAGTAATGACTGTATTGGTTTGTGGGTCTTACCAGGTTTTTTCTCCATCATCTTCCTCATTACCAACAGTAGCACCACCAGTAAGACTATTATAATACCGACAATAACAATTAAATATATCACATTTCCTGTACAGAGAGATAATGATAGGAATAAAATGTTAATCACACTTCTCACAAATCTGCAAATAATGACTTGTTTTTATTTGCAGAAAAGCTTTGCAAAAATTCCAGAAACTGCAAAATCAAATGAACTCAAAGCAGCCATTAGAAATGATATTAGCGGGTATGAGGCTGTAAATATGTGACACTACATGCTGATATTTGAACATGTGATGTTCCAGTGTCAGTTCAGATGTGAGACCATCTCACCTGCTCCTTGTCCTACTGTCCCACCAGGAGATGCTGCAGGAGGGATGGTGGATGATGTCCACATAGCAGCAGTAACAGCTGAGCTGCTGGATGTCACCGTGGAGCTGCTCACAGTGAAAGCTCCTGAAGTAGTTCTGGGACTGGAAGAATCACCTGCAAAGTTTGTTTTGATCTGGTGAATAAATGCAGATATTCTGTTGTGACAAAGTGGATTTATAAAATAAAAAAATAGCTTTAGAGCATAAACTCACCATCTACAACTTCAAGATTCACCTCTATATATGTGTCTGTGTGGAGACGTCTGTCCACTCCACAGTAATATTTCTTTGAGTCTGACTTTCGGAGGTCAGTGAAGGTCACATGTAAACTGTCTCCACTGTTAGTTATCTCTATGCGATCCTTTCTTTCTGTCTTTCCATGCTCTGCTCTGACGAATATGATCCGTTCTTCATTACGTTTACTGTCACAAAAGAACTTTGCATTGGATTCTAGATTAAACCCCAGCCAAGTCTTCCAGCCAGAGCAGGTGAATGTCACATTGTTCCCAACGTGTCCCGTTATGTTGAGAGTCTCCATCTCCACAACACACAGAACTTGAAGAGAAGACAGAGGAAACATTGACATGAGGTGTGATCAAACATGAAAAAATAGAGAAAATAAAATGCACAAGTTTTGGCTGAATCATTTTTTCCAAGTGTGAATGACTAAACACATCATTTAACAAAGGAAGAGGAGTCATCAACTAGAAGTGCAACAGTTTCCACAGTCAGAGACCATCTAGACTAGATGCAAATGTTTAATGACTCAAGAGATGAACTCACCACAGAGAAGACACAGAGGAGAGAACACGTATGTCCTGATCATAGCGACCGCTATTTCTCACGAACAAAAGACGAGTGAAGAGAAATGATCGGGTTGCTACGACCACAGAGGCTTTGTGACTTCCTTTAGACCTTTACACTCGCAATGAAGTCCCTCCCTTTCCTCAGAGCACTCACACACACACACACACACAGAGACAAGCAGATGTGCACAAACAAAACTGCATTTTTAACATAGATAGACTAAAAGCAAACTGAAATATTTGAAAACCTCATCTCAGTTATCTCTGAACTGATGAAAGTATTTGTCCAATCACATGACAAATGTCAGCCACACAGAGACTACACAGGGTCCTATGTAGTTCCTCACACACTGAGCGTGTATCTATTTGTCCACTCACCACATTTTCTCACTTTGAGGTCAAAATATTGCTTAGCTGCAGCACAGCTAGCAGCAGAGCTTGATTGAAGGAAGAAGTAGAGAGATGGAGAGATAAAACAGCAGCAGCTCTACACCACAAATGTGGCACAGGAATGACGAAGCGACATGAACTGTCCTGTGCAGAACTGAAACTCACTGGTAACTTCTGCATCATTCATTTTTAAATATGTCATATTAAATGGTACGTTAAACGTTTGGCCATGTCCCCAGTGTGGGATGAATAAAGGCATAGTGTATTCTACACTGTCTAGACCTGAGCTGCCCAATCTGAAGCTTTTTTTTTGGGTGGCAGTGGTTGGGCAAAGACCTTTATCAGTTTAGAGATAACGTGAGATGAGGTTTTCACGCATTTATGTTTGCTTTTATACAGAGTGATGGTAACTCTTCTTCAGCTTCACCGTCCAGTACAGCGGTTTATGAAGTGGTTAAACGCAAATACCCAGTCCCTCAGTCCCAGTCCCAGTCCCTCAGTTTTTCACTTGTTAATTTATGTTTGTTTATTTGATTGACTTTGTGTTTGACAAAACAACCTTCCAAATAATAAAAGGTAAGCAGTAAAAAGATGCATGTTTTTTCTTCCACTATGTCTACGTTATCCACTCCATCCTACATCATCTCCTCCTACGTCACAGGAAGCTCTTCTCTCAAAGCCCACCTTTTCACCATGGCTTTTCCAACCCACTCGTGGCCTTCCTTCTTTCCTTGCTGTCCCCCATTAAAAGTCATCCCCCCCCCCCTTGATTATGTAAAGTGTCATAAAGGCGCTATATACTGTAGATACAAGTCCTCATCAGGTCACTTTGGCCAAATGAATGTCTTGCACACACACACACACACACAGATACTTAATTGCTGTTGTGCAAACATTATCAATGTGGACGTATACCATTGAAAGCAATGATCATGATGATCATTCAGAGTTGTGGAGAGACACACACTTTTCAACGTGGTGTGACAGTGCTGTAGACTTGGTCCTCATCCCTCGTTAATGAAGAGAGGGGTTGGTAGATTCCTTCAGGTAGTGCAACGCTCTGTGATGATACAGACGTGACTTGTGTCCATGACTTAAAATATAACAGAACACCTGGATGCAAAGGTGAAGTTTTGGAAGTTTGCTGGTAGAACAAACTAATAATGCCAGTAGAAGTTTCTCTTTCCCCTGAACAAATTGCAAATGATTTTGGACATGTATCAGTTGCTTTAATAGAATTCACTGCTTTTTTTTTTTCATAACACAATAATTTGCTTCGTCGTATCAGTCAAAATTAATTTGCAGTGAAGGACAGCAGGTTTGGGGAGGTAAATAAGTGGAGAGGAAGAATTGTGCCCCCTGCTGTTAGACAGTTGCTCCTACATAGTCCCTCTGTGTGGTCATAAACACGTTGGTTTAAATGTCTATGGTTGTCTGTCACGCATCTATTGTTTCATAACTGGTTGTTTGTGTGGATCACCTGGATGAGCAGATAGCATGCTAATGCTAACGCGCTAGCGCTAATGCTAATCCTAAACCAGAGCATTCACTGTTACTTTTGACAATTATGAGATGAAAGTTAAGTAAGAAGTGTTTATATTCAGATGTTCATGTTGAAGGTTCTCATTACTTGTTGTTCTGATTTCTGTAATAATTTCTTTATACACAAAATCTGTTAACTGGTTGTTTGTGTGGTTCACCTGGATGAGCAGTTAGCATGCTAATGCTAACGCGCTAATGCTAATCCTAAACCAGAATATCCACTGTTGTTGTTTACAAGTATTAGATGATAGTTAAGTAATAAATGTGTTTCGTCAGACACTGATTTGGATGTTGTCGTTACTGGTATGCAGGAAATGTTGTTCTTATTTCTGTTTTACAACCACACACACACGCACACGACAATGACAATGATAATAATTATAAGTATTTAGGATTGTAAAGAGACACTTGGCTGTGGCATAGACAGCATCAGATTAATCTTAGAACATTATATTTGGTGACATTTGACAAGTTTGGACAAACATCTGACTGGTTACAATTATTTTATTTATCATAAAAGTGTCTCAAACAGATAAAATTGGCATTGATTGAGCTGCATTTACAACAATGTTGAAACAGTTTCATAGACAGTATGATACATTAAAACATTCAGGATGGCTGTGGTAACTTAACCTCTGAATAAACAACATCATCTCCATT
>CM055189.1:4012020-4147020 GCA_029224185.1 Karalla daura | reverse complement strand
AGCAAACTTCCAAAACTTCACCTTTGCATCCAGGTGTTTCTGTTATATTTTAAGTCATTGACACAAGTCATGTTGGTGTCATCACAGGGCGTTGCACAACCTGAAGAAACCTACCAATCTCTCACTTCATTAACGAGGGATGAAGACCAAGTCTACAGCACTGTCACACCACGTGACACACCAAACTCTGAATGATCATATGTGTCCACATTGGTATTGTTAGCACAATAACAATTCAGTATCTGTGTGTGTGTGTGTGTGTGTGTGTGTGTGTGTGTGTGTGTGTGTGTGTGTGTGTGTGTGTGTGTGTGTGTGTGGTGCGTCATAAGAAATGAGGGAAGTTTCAATATTTTTCGGAAGTGACCCAATTTTATTTTTCTTATTTTTCACTCGCCCTTTTTTTCTGTTAGAAATGAGTCACATAAAGATACATATGTACTCTCCTTTGTGTCTTCTTTGTGGTTTTATTTCATTTCTCGGATTTTTATGGTCTATACTGTGGCAACATTGTAAATCTCATATTTTGTTTTGGGTTTTTTTGTTTGTTTATTTTGTACTTGTTAATTCAATCAAATATTTAGTAATCTGGGTTTAGTTTTAGAAACAAAATGTTGCAAAAAATTAATTTGTCCCAGTAAAAAGGTGCATGTTTTTTTCTTTCCACCATGCCTACACTATCAACTGTTCCACAAGGTTATCTGCTTGGTCCAATTCTGTTCTCTTTATATATGCTCCCTCTAGGCAATATCATCAGGAATCACTCCATAGATTTGCACTTTTATGCAGACGACAGTCAATTGCTGCAGACGACATGCTGCAGGAGGGATGGTGGATGATGTCCACATAGCAGCAGTAACAGCTGAGCTGCTGGATGTCACCGTGGAGCTGCTCACAGTGAGAGCTCCTGAAGTAGTTCTGGGACTGGAAGAATCACCTGCAAAGTTTGTTTTGATCTGGTAAATAAATGCAGATGTTTATTTCTGGCAAACAAGTAGATTTAAAAAAAGAAAAAGGAAAATAGCTTGAGAGCACAAACTCACCATCTATAACTTTAAGATTCACCACTATGTGTGAATCCCACAAATATCTATCCACTCCGCAGTAATAAGACATTTGTCTTTATTGCATTACTTGTTGAGATCTTTTTCTTCACACTGCTCCCAGAATAACACTGCCCAGCACTAAACTGTCTTTATCAGCAAGAACTAGAACCGGAGCTGAACCCTGCTGCATCCTTGTGCCCGGAGGCTGTGTGCGATCCGGGGGCCTCGCAGTGATGCTGCGCTGTGGGGGAGGCGGCTGTCCAGTAGGTGGCGCTCTAGCCCAGCCTTTCCTCTGCCGCTGTCCAACCAGAGGATGGATGAGTCACTGCACAGACGCAGAGCCTCTTGGTGATTTGGGTTGAAAACCATTATGTAACAAGCCTGTAGACACATATGCTCACACGCTGTTGGCAACACAAACACAGACACATAATTGGGCATGCACAGACACACACACACACACACACACACACACACACACAACACACACATGTAAAAGAGAAAAAGGACTCATGTGGGGCTTATGTACACACCTGCAAGCACAGTTAAATTCATGCTCACTCTGCTACAATGTCCTACACGAACAGAGGACGTTATGCCCCCCCCACAGACTATAAGCGGCTCTCACCAGACCAGACGAACATAACGTGTCCTTCACGTGTAAACAGTATCAGCACAGGAAACGCTGGCAGCGTAACACACTCAGGAAGAAGCCACAAGTTAGGATGGGAAGTCAGAAGGACCTCGTCAAACCAAAGTCGGGACAAGTGAATTTGAGGGGGGAGAAAAGTGTCAATCACTGGCAGATCTTAGAAGATCAGCACTCTGTTGTATGACGTGTCTGACAATATAAAGGCCTGTTCAAGATTATAGAAAACAACACAATGAGGTAAAAGTATAAGAAGAGCTTCATATATTCCTTTTTTTTGCTTTTTTTCTGTTTATTAATCAGTAGATCAAATCTCATTCATATGGCGACGTGTCTTTATTACAAAAAGTGCTAAAAACGCTACAGAATGAAATACAGGAGTGCGCACACTGGCCCGTTTCCAGCTCTGAAGCGAGCCCGAGGAGGGGTTGAGCGCAGCTCACATGCAGAGGAGAGCGGCCGACCAGAAACGTGTTCCTGTCTGAGCGGCATCTGCAGCCCGACCTGAACGTGGCCGACTCCTCGAGGGGCCGAGGCAACATCTCGCAGGCACTGTTTGCGACTCTGGGACTCTGGGAGACGTCCAGGGCAGAGCGCACACCCACATAATGACTGGTTGCATGAGGTTATGAGTCACGGTCACAGCGTGCTGCTCACTGTTAAGTGCAAGTTCAGTCCCGTAGTGGGTGAAATGTGACTTCAGCCACATTTCCCCCACTTCTTCTGTGCTACAGCTGAGGATGTAAAGGCAGGAAAGGTTGGGAACTCAGCACGTGGATGAGTCGACCCCCCCCTCCCTCTCCACTCCCTCCCCCCCTCCCTGATGTTATTCTTGATATTGAAGCATGGCCGACTACACGACAATCAAACCGTAACACCAGCCCCCCCCCAAAAAAAAGAGAGAAAAAGAAAAACCCTCATATAACAGCTTTATCTCCCTCTCCAACTCATTAGGCAAGGGAATCACCAAACCAGCTTACTCTGGTTCTCAGTAAAACCCTGAATCCAGGCACGTGTGTCAGCTGTCGTCTGAAATATCCCCGATCTCTAAACTCCTCATTTATTCTCAGCTCTCTTTAAACAGCATTTACACAGTGTAAATGATGATTTGAAGATGATGTTTTCTTAAATTGTCTGTCTGTTTTGAAGAGCAACGGTGTCAAAAATCATGATTAAGTCTGCGTGCGGCCCATTCATATTCCCCAGCTTTGCAACATTGTAACTGGATTTTTTTTTTGCAGCTGGTCCTGTAACCCAAGGATGGAGTATAGGATCGCCATGCAGCAGTTGTTCATCAGTCCTGATCCCCTACACATTCCTCCTCCTCCTCCTCTTCCTCCTCCCAACCTCCCTGCATGCCTCCTCCTCCTCCCTCCTTCCCCTCCTCGCTCACGTGGATGCGGCGAGAGCGGCATGAGGGGGGAAATGAAAAAGAGGCTCATCTGTTCTTTACTAGGGCAGCTGTGCAGCCTCTCTCTCTCTCTCTCTCTCTCTCTCTTTCTGTCTCTCTCTCCCCCTCTTCTTATTTTTTCTTTCCCCTCCCCTTCCCTCTCACCTACTCCGCACACCTCCACTCTATTCTTTCCACGTATTGCACAGCAGTCAGTGCTCCTCGCCATCTTGGTCCATCTCATCTTTCTCTCTCTCTCTCTCTTTCTTTCTCCCTCTTTCCGAGCTGTCTTCAAGGTCACCGGCTCAGCCGTGCCCTTGCGGGGCTAACGTTGCCACAGTCTTCTTTTCATGTCTGAAGATGAATTGCTCCCCCAGCGTCACCACAGGTCCAATAATAGACTCGGCCGGAGAGCCGGAGAGAGCGTCTACCGCTGGTCAGCCGAGGCCGCTTCTCAATGAAATTATCAAGAGAGCGGCTCAAACGTGTCATTTAGAGAAAAGCGAGAGACAGTAAAAACTGAATGCCGTGGTTCTGGCAGCGGGGATCTGGACCGTCCGGCGAATTCCTTCGGCTCGAGACGGAGGGTAAATGTTTACGAGAGCGAACTGTTTGGACTCAAGTAACCTGAGTTCTGGTATTTTCTTTTCCTTTGTCTCAAAGCAGCGCTGACTGTATCCTGTGTTCTCCCAGTAAAGCTTCGCTCGCTACGCAGCACCTGCACTACGTTGCATGGTTTGCACGGGTTTGACTGACCCCCTGGTAAACTCACATTTGTTGAATTCCATTATAAGCCTCAGTTGGAGCTGCGGTATTCGTTTTTGGTTTCTTTAGTTGTCTATAATAGAAAGTTGAGTGTTTTTGAGTTGAGGTTTCTCTGCCTATTTGATAGAAGCATGAACAAGCTTTTGCATCATCTTATCAACCATTCCACTAATTGAATAATTGAGAAAGAAATCAACAGATTCATCAACTACAGAAACAAACGTTACAGGTCATTTTGTGAGCTTGAATTTTCATAGTTTGCATGTGAGACTGGAATAGTTTTGACTTAAATACTGGTATGTTTCTCACCCTATGAGACCAATGATGTGTTTCATCCCACAGCTGTGCAGGTTCATACTGTTCTCAGAACAAACCTACACATCCTCTGAGGTTGCACCTCAGAAGAGAAAGTGGGACATTTCAGTACAGTAAACACACACACACACATCCGTTGTGTTGACATCCTGGCGACACCTGTGTGTTAAACCATTCCTTGTTTACACCTTAAAGTTCGTACTTGGAAAAGCTGCAATGGCTTTAAAAGTGCAGCCAAACACCTCTGGCTATTGTGCTCATCTTCGTCCTGAAGCATAACAAACTGCTCCTTTAAAGCTGCTCCTTGCCTCTGCGTCTTGCCGTGTCATCATGTCAATGAGTACACGGGCGATAATCCTGCTTCTCCTTCAGTCTCAGGAGGCTCGCCTATGTTATTCAATCCCTTTTCTATAAACTCTCTCTCTCTCTCTCCCTCCCTCCCTCTCTCGCTCTCTCACTGAGAATTAAGTCCTCCACACGGCCAAAAATAGCCATGGGTTCTCCTCTGGGAACTACTGCAAAGCTTTGCAGTAATAATCCGTGTGTGTGTGTGTGTGTGTGTGTGCGCGCGTGTGTCTGCATACATGTGTGCATGTCTGCGAGTCAAGAACAACAAGAACAAGGCGGTGTTGAGCCCATTTCCTTCCTCTTCTGCTTGGGGGAAACGTCATATTCTTTTTTCATTTCAACATTCGCAGACACCCTGACACCACCACATGAATGCAAGTCTGAAATCTGAACTCATGAAGTCTGAGAGAGGAAAACATCTCCGCTGCAGGACTGTGTTCACAACCTGTTGGGAAACTCTTTGTTTCAGAATGTTTCGATTTCTCAAAACCAGCAGCCATCTCTGAGCATGAACTGTGCCTGAGTGTGTACTACTGGTCTGACTCTGTGTGTGTGTGTGTGTGTGTGTGTGTGTGTGTGTGTGTGTGTGTGTGTACATGAGTAACTTGCATAGGACATAAAATGTTGCTTAATCAGCAGAGTCAGACAGAGGCCCTGGCAAGAGAAAAACAACCACGGCAGCAGAAAAAGAGAGAAAGAAAAATATGGGGCAACTATTCCAGGTGCTGGTGAGAGAGGAGAGAGAGAGAGAGAGAGAGAGAGAGAGAGAGAGAGAGGCCGAAAGCTCAGAGAAAGAAACAGAACCAGACTGATAAAATGGCACCTAAAAAGTACAGAAGCAAGCACAGATTCCAGCGTGGAAGACTCAGATGGGACGATAAGTGGGGAAGAATGACAGATGAGACGGAGATAGACACACAAGTGTCTTTGGGGAAATACATGTGAACAAAGTTCTTTGAAAATGGAATCTAAGATAGTAGGGATGGGCTTAGAAACATTCTGCGGCATCACCTAACAATCAGTATTTCCAAGGCTGCCCGAAAAGAAAGAAAGAAAAAATGCTTCATCAGATTGTTGTGATATTCCTGGGATACCACAGGGGGGGGATTGGCAGGCAGGAATAATCAGAGTGAGGGAGAAAGGAACAGCAGACAGTCAGACAGAGAGAGAGAGAGAATAGACAGAGGTCAGTGTGGCCGCCAGCTGTTAGAGATGAATAGCCCGTTTTGTAGGACAGAGAGCGGCAGATGGCCTGTCAGCATGCTGATCCACACACACACACACACACACGCACACACACACACACACACACATACAAATACACACACACACATACAAAGGCCAAAAAGGCCAACTCACATGACTGAAAAATTATGATTGATTGGCATAAAAGTATAATTAAGACACGAGTGGAATTTAAAGTCCTGACCCATTTGTTTTGTCATGCCACTGCTACTGCTGACTGTGTGTAAACATTATAGTTATATATAGTTAATATAGTTATATATTATAGTTATATTTGTTTGTTTTCTGCTTTACTTTGGCATCACTCTTGCTCTGGCGCAGTTATAATGTCCTCTCGAGATCAGTACATTATGTTCTTGTTATTTGCGGTCAAGGGAAGAAAAATGAAGTTAAGAGCATGATTGAGAAAAAGAGGAACCATGGCGTTTATAAACAGGAAATGCATTCACAAGCTTTTTTTCATGTACACATGATTTCTTTCTGCAAAAAGAGCAGATGGAATCCATTAGACAGCAGATATATTAATGGATATTAACCCCATTTTTGTATGTTGTATGTCATATACACTGACTCGGATGTCTGTGATTGTTCTTTTGACTGACACCATTTGTTATTTGTTGCTTGTGAAGGTTTTCAATGCTTTTGTTTTGAAAGGTCCAGAGCACAGGTGAGTTTACATAAAGGGAGGGTGGGGAAGGGGGGTTGGTTTGTTTTAGGAAGGGGTTTAATGGATTTTAGGGTTAGGGTTAGGATTATCAGGTTGATATCAGGTTGGACAATGGATTTCTGTCTCGTTCCACTCAGATACTGATAACTGGCCATTGGATTCACGCTGGAATTTAACTTTTTTTTTTTCATGCCATGAGTTCGGAGCAAAAAAATCATCGCTACAGATATTATCAAACATGTTTTCAAGGAAAAGGGTGAAAGCTGCCCTCTGCACACTCAGATTGACTGATAAGTACTGATAAGTACACACACACACACATGCGTGCGTGCGTAGGGTCAGTTATAGTGTAGGTTCACCACAGTCGCCCACTGGCAGCTCAGTATAAACCGTTATGCAACACAGCACATTCAACAAACAGCTTTCACCTACACGAAACTCTGCATTAGAGCCACTGTTTACGTTGTGGGTCATCAGGGACAAATAATTACTCTGTTCAATGGGTTTTTCATGTGTTTGAAGGCCTCAATGTCTGTGATGGCAGATTGCATCCTGCTTGAAGACTCCTCTTCTTTTGGCTTCTGATCAGTAACTTTGACATGGCATGACCCAAGAGTTAACAAGTTTAAAACTTGATGGCATAGTAAAACCCAGAAGAACCAACCGGTCGAGGCCCTGAACTTGTCTTCTGCCTGTGCTTTCCCTCGATTTGTCGGGCTCTGTTTTGCTCGATTCGATTGTCTTCTTATGTAAAGTGCCTTGAGATGACATCGTTTTGATTGGCACTTAAAGTGACATAAAGTTGAATTGAATTGGATTGAATTTCTGGCACGAGGCAAGCCCTCAATATACTGATATATTTTGATGAAACTAAAGGAAAAAAGATGAAAGAACGAAGCTACGCTGGCAGCATTTCAAGAGCGGATTATTGGCTCTGTGACAATTGAGAAGGCGAAGAGACACATTAAAGCTTTATCACAACAACGAGATGTGACTTTGGAAATAATCAATCTGAGAAAACAAAGAGAAAGTGACACCGTGTCAACATCAAACGAAATAGCTGGCGATACATTGAGACAGCGAGTCTTCATTCAGTGAGTAATTCTAATGCATCTTAAAGTCACACATTTCAAAACATCTAAATATATGTATTTGGCTATAATAATGACTTAATGTTGTTAGGCTGGATCCTGTTTCATAGAAAGCATCTTCGTATTTAAACATAATATATCGAGAATTTGTCAGCTGCATTATGTTATAACCCGCTTTTCTTATTAAGCTCCATATTTCTTCGCTGTATGGTGGTGCGACCCAGTAATGCCAGCCGGGATTAATAACCTTTTTACCCCGCAGATAATCTTGTCATTCCACAGCAGGAAAAGCACAGGTACTTAATAACATTAACAAGGCCTGCAGGGTGACTCACAGGTAAGGCCCTCATCCTCGGATAAAATGCGGATAAAATTGGGTTTTAACTAATCCATTACCGTGATAAACTGTGATATTTATACCTTTGAGAATGTTTCAAAGGATCATCCGCTGATGAAGAAAAGAAAAAGAAAAACAATCAGCTTCTCTCTCGCTCCCTATAATCTGTCATTAACGGAGAGCTCGTGATGCTGACACGTATCGTGGAAGGAAAAAGGGAGGTTTGCTGATGTCAACACAGCCTGAAGTCAACACTTCGGGGAAACATGCACACACGCTGCTAATGAGTCATGCCTGCTGCCAGATGCAGAGGTAGCAGCAGTATGTGAGGCTGTGTGTTGGTGGGAGGTTGGAGGGAGTGTTATGTCGTATGTTGCACCATGTTCACAGAAATAGGTGGTATCAGCAGTATTGGCCGTATTGGCAGTATTGGCAGTATTGGCAGTATTGGCAGTATTGGCAGTATTGGCAGCATTGGCAGTATTGGCGGTATTGGAAGGATTGGTGGTATCGGTGGTGTTGGTGGTATTGGTGGTATTGGTGGAATTGGCGGTGTTGGAGGTACAGGTAGTATTGGTGGTTTTGGTGGTTTTGGTGGTATAGACGATACTGGCGGTTTCAATAACGGCAATAATGGCGATAATGGTGGTCACAGCAACAGTTGCACTGATAGGGGTATTGGTGCTAATGGTGTTAATGGCCCTAATGCCAGCATTGACTGTTTTGAAAGCCAGAGATATTGTTGTATTTTTGTATAATAAATGGAGTGTTATTCAGGCGTCGAGATATTGTGTATAGAAACTGACTGTGACATGGGAATGAGTCAAGTAAGTTTTTTTTATTTTAGTTTATACCTCTGCTTATATGCGAGGAGAAAGAACTGTAAATCTCACGATACTCATCATATTTTCTTCAGGTCAAGGCCACACGGTAGCTTGGTGGTTAGTGCTGTCACCTCACAACAAAAGGTTTACTAGCTTGTATACGGACCAGTCCGAAGGCCATTCTATACGAGTTTGCATGTTCACCTGGTGTGTGTGTGTGAAGTTTTCCCTGGGTACTCCTCTTCCCTCACCCACTCCATAAACATGCTTATTTAGGTCAATTGTTGACTCTGATTTGGAGATGTGTCCAGCGTGTATTCCCTGACTTTATGCTAAATGCGATGCAGATACGCAGATACTGCTACATCATTGGGTGATGATCGTTGGGATGAAAGTTCAGAGGTCACAGTATTGATTACATCACAGGTCACTCATCCTGAGTTCTTTGAGGTTGCAGGAAACAGGACAAACAATTTTCATATATATCTATCTTCATAGCTATAAATATAATGCTTTGTGTACGGTCCATTCACCATGCAGATGGCGACGATACGTGAAATGTTCTGCAGAGAGAGAGAGAGAGTCGGAGGCGTCACACTTATTTAATTTGATCATCTGTGGCATTCAGTGTGTCTATAAAAAAATGTCGGTGTTCTCCTTCGGAGACATGTCTACCAGGGACATGTCACAGATGTTAGCGTCAAAGTCAGCCGTGAAATGAAGAATGCATGCGAAAAGGAACGTTCTGGATGTTCTCGACCAGAGGTCAGCACTTAGTCCCGGCAAACGGTTATGTTTACAGCTGCGTGTGTGCAAGACATGTTGTCTTCTCCTTAAGACCTGCAGTACATCCCAGGGTCAGCAAAACATCTTCATAACAGAGGCAAAACTTAGATTTACTGAGGCTCACGTCATAATTAGTAACTGAAGGTCAAAACAATTTGCTGTTATCAAAATGTCCTCCTCCTTCCACATGTTACATGATATGTTCTGTACATATAAAGTAGTACAAGAGCAATTTGTGGATATATAATATCATTGATAATAATCCATAAAACAGAATCTCACAAAAGACAAGTCTATGTTTCTTTTTTCTCATTTGCTTCCCTTATTTTCTTTCTCTTTTTCATGAGTCATTTTCCTCTTAATGGAGGCCATACAAACCCAACATACGTAAAACTGAACTATAAAACTCCATACTTTAAATCTGGAGCAAGAACCAGTGGGTTAACAGGACACAATAAAATTATTTGACACAGTCTGAGATACAAAATCAACCCAGTTGAATTGAGTTTACCAGATTCTAATCTGACAGGAAAAAGTCAAACTTTCCATCATATAAATATTGCAAACGTATTTAAGAAGCCATTTCTACCCTGCAAAACAGCAGTATGTGTGCTTGCTTCTCTCCCACACAGAAAACAGATCTTCTTCCCAGATTGATTGTCTTGATCTCGAACTGACGAGCATTGTTCCATCAGGAAATGTTGCATTAACTTCATTTTTGCACAAATGATCCCCTGCAGGCTAAGCTATGGTCGAAGCAAGCATCTGTTTTATATGAAAAAAATAAAAATAAAATCAGAGAAGACACAACAAAACCACTATGACTGACGATAATGCTTATCAGGAAATTAACCAATGTATTTTACTGTCATACAACATTTTACTTGGCAAGATCTGTGGATCGATCTCTTTCACAGGGTGTTAATAATGCATATTTAGTCAACAAAAGCTCTCGTTAGAACATTTCTTATGAGCGCCATGTGCACGGACAATGCTGTGTTTGTGAGATCCCTGCCGGGACTTGTTTGTGTTGCCTTTGACAAACACTGAAGCGTTTTATCTCTGAAAGTCCCACAAAGAAACGAGAAATTAAACAGTACAGAGCATGGCAGTACACATGGGCGGCCTGCAAATTAGTTAGGGTCATGACTTATGATGAGTCTCCAAGCGAATAGAACAGAAACATAGATTCAAAACCCAGAGTTGCAACAATGGCCTCATTCACCAAGTGCGCATGTAGGGTGCACAAGTAGGCCACTTGTAGAGGAGCTTCATTATGGCTCACATAGGAAATCATTATTCACTATGATCGGACACACAACCGGGGTACACGCAAACACACTATGTACGGGGACAAACTCATTATCATTAATAATCTCTGTCAGAGACCCTGGGGGAAATGTTTTCATATCTGTGTCATATACGCACACACTTATTATATCACTGGGTGTGATCTCATACAGAAATGATGCTTATAAGCCACTATGTGCTTCTGATTAAGCTATCGTCTGAGGTCACTTATCTGATGACTTCTTCCTTAAAAATAAAGAGATATCTGTTCATTTCCTTGAAGCACTGAAACATCTAATAGGATAGATGTTAATGCATTGTTAATATCATCCATCCGTCTGTCATCTTACATGTTTTGTACCCAATAGCGTGTGGATCTGCAGGTGCTATACCTGTCACATATCAGACTTAAGGTGAGGTAAATGCCCTGGACAGGTCACCAGTTCACCAGGTCACCAGCTTAGAGTCTCCAATTGACCTTAATGCATGTTTAAGGACTGTGGGAGGAAACCGGAGAACCAGGTGAAAGCCCAAGCCCACACACAGGCTAAACATGCAAACTCATAACAGAGAGGCCCACAGGGACCTTCTGGCTTTGAGGCTGCAGTGCTATTCACCAAGACACCATGCTATCCAGGCTCTGAATACTTTTTGTTTAAATGGCAGCTGCTGCTGACTATGTGGGGCTGACAATGTATCCAGGTTTGCATCTAGCTGAAGAGTAAATGATCTACACGAGCTAAAAACAAGATTTGCATGTCATTTACATAGATGTTAGGTTAGCATCATCAATTGGCCTACTGTAAACATGCATGTCTTGAGATGTTTTTTTGTTGTTGTTGTTGTTCTGGGATATGGGAGGCATGTGCAAACTTTACATAAAAAGGACCTGGTACTCACAGGAATATGAACCAGAGACCTCCTTGTTGTTGTTGTTGTTGTTGTTGTTGTTGTTTTTGCAGTACCAAGGTTGGCCACGTGGCAAAATCAGATGGCCAGTATTGAATGGCACCCTATTCACCTATCATGATACCTCCAGATCTGATGGGCCAAAGGCTGTAGTTAGGGCTGTCACACCAGGTGTGTTCAGATGCCATTGGAAACGTGAGAATCTGAGAATCATTGGCATTTTTTATACCATGGATTGAGACAAATTGTTAATGGTCTCATGAGGGATGTTATTCTACTTCATTTAACATTGTTTATAAATATGGTGCAGATCCTTAATAGTATAACAATGAGGCTTGGGGGACACAACAGTGTTTTAGCAAGTGTCAGACATACAGTAAACATCTCAGGTCACGTGCATTACAATAGATCAAAAACATACTATGACTTTAAGAAAATATCATCTGGTACAATGTTCATTTTCGTTACAGGGCAATGTGCGGTAGGGTTTTCTTTCATTACCGTTGTTATTTTTGGAACTGCTCATTGACACATCGCATTCCTCCGGTAATGAACTCGTGAACCTTCCAGGCTGTGGCTCCTTCGCTCGCTAACCTACATTTCTGCCCAGTAACCACTCGCAGAAGCCTGGGAGTCTTCATTGTTCTCCTCAGCCGCTCTCAGTCAGTCAGTGACATCATTCCCCTTTCACCCACTTCTCGAGGTAACCAGCGGTCACGCCGAGACGCGTTCAGGGACCCGCACAAAACTCGGACATTTCACAATCCGTGGCCGTACGTGTGGGAAAACGCCGCTATTAATTGCAAGTGGTGATGGGATTTCAAAAGAATTGTAAAACTATTGTAAGAAACAATTAACTTGCATCTATTTCCTAAAAGATTTCATTTTTAAGACATTTTGCTACTTTGAATATAGTACTTAAAGTACTTGAAAATACTTTATAATGTGTATGGATAATAGTTGATAATGGTTGACCTGTTGATAACAATTGTGTACAAATATTTCTGGATGTAATTTATCACTTATATTAATGTTTACAGTATATCTAGTCAAATATTTTGGCATATTCTTAAAGGTTTCATATTAGTACTTTTCTTTTCTTCTCGTTTTGCACTGTGGGGCCTGTCACAGTTACATTTCACTGCCAATTTCTTGTGCTATGGTGCATTATATTCTCCCCGATTATAACACGATGGGGTTTTAATGCCGACTATTGCACTCGGTGCCTGTTTTCTTGATCGCTGACGGTTCATGCCTTGCACCTACGGGATTTCCGACAGCGCCTGAAGGCAACCCGAGGTGCCGACGTTGCAGGCGGCAGGATAGACGCGCTCCTGTGTTTACCTAACACACAGCTCCTGCATCCGGAGTCATTTTAGCGTGTGCATGTATCCCCTATCATCTTAGAAAAACAAGTTCCCGCATTTACCTTTATGGCTCGATGCTTTAGCTGTGTTGTGATAAAAAACTGAATATGCATCTCGATGATGAGCGCATTTCTACGATCTGTAAAGAGTGGTGCGACGGAAACATTTTGGGAGATGATTTTTTAAAGTGTGTCATACAGATGTGACACATTTTTTTATTTTGCAAGGCAGCTATAAATATAGGCAATCTGTACACCAGTAGCAGCACCCCCTCTCTCTCTCTCTCTCTCACTGCTTTCCTTCATCAAAGCGCCGGGGTTACTATCGGACAGAGTTCCCCTCCTCCTCCTCGGAGCTCCGCTCGGGTTACTATCGGACAAACCTTCCTCCATCCTCTGTCTCTACCCCCCACTCATTCCTCCCGTCTGTACCCTCTTCATGTCCACTTGTTCTTCTCAGTGTATCTGCTCCGATATTATGCGTCTCCCCCAACCCCCCGATCAGGAACACAGAGAAAGGAACTTCTCTGTCTTCTTCTTCCTATCTGCGACTCTGTCGGGGAGGTTACTCTCGGTCAAAATGAAAATGAGGAATCCGGTTCAGTTTTTTCCGACGTGGGGAATAGATTCAGGCTCTCACGTCAAGTCACAGTATCTCACCAGTGCCTTGTAACAGACGGTGGATAGGGAGGTGTGAGATAATTGCAAACAAGAGCTGTTGTGTAGATCAATGCATCTCCTCAATGCATGGATCCTAAACACAGATCCTAAATACAGACATATAAACGCTTGTAAATGAGAAAAGATTCAGACTCAGACTCCTTTTGTTGGTCTGTCATCATAACAGTGTCCCTTGCAAGGCACACAGATGCATCTCTGAATATATTTACTGCATATATAATATCTTTAATTGGCCCATGGAGATAAATAAAGTTTGCTGAATCTGAATATGTCTGAACTGGTTCCAGCTGGTGTTCCAGCAAGATGAGAAATGTGCTGTTTCTCCTATTTATAGCTTAGGAGTGCTAAACATACACACAGACACACAGATTTGACCTGTCCTGAGGTTCAATAGTGGGTCAAAGTCAGGTCATAGGAAGAGCTTTCTCTGCATGATTGAAAGCACCAAATTGTTGCATTTAATCAGTTTTTCTTGCATTCATTTTCACTGCGCTGGATATGTATTTATTTATTCATTTGCTAATGTCTTTATTTAGAGTGGAGCGCTTTCTGCCACAGTTCGCTGCGAGGTCCCTCAGGTTAAGCCGAGCTCTTGGATGAACTCTTACGCAACGCAAACGGGGCAATCGAATGAAGATTACAAGAAAGCGAATGGCTCTTTCAGAATGACAGCTCTCCTCTGAATAGTTACATCTCGCCATGAACTTCTTCGCAATTTCTTATCTAATCACAGAGCTGTTTATTGGCTCATTATGTCTTGCTGATTCACATAAACCCATCATCTGGATGCGATTACTACCGTGTTGCGCCTCCTGTGTCTTATCAAACACGGATGTGCAGCTGATGAAAGATGGTCCAGAGGTGCTCGTTCACGTCTCACCACCTTCTGTTTCTGAAACAGCCAGATTCACTGAACAGAATCAATCCCAGTACCTCAAAGTGCACAAAAGCTGTGTCTTCTCCCCCAGCGATGTGGTATCCACTTGGCCGATCATGCTTGCACTTTGGTTTTTTTGTCTGTGTGTGTGCACTTGTTCACCTTTTTGAAGTCGTCCACTTCACGGCCTTGCTGGTGCAACTCCAGGACATCCGCAGAGTGTTTTAACATCCTAAGTGGGTTTCAGTCCAGTGATCCCATCAGTCCTGGGCGTGTAAGCTACCTCTCACTGTGCCAGCCATAACAAGCCATTGTTCTCCAGCCAGAGGGAATAACTACACCCGACACGTAATCGCCATGAGTGCGAGGTGAACCGCTGAGCTCTCTGCAAATAGAGAGACTTTATACCCACAAAGTTCCTCCATTCTCCCTGTGTAATTTCATTAAAATGGGCCATTGTTGCTCTCACCCCCCGTTTACAACTTTTGTCCGAGACTTCTGCTTGTGCACAATTTTAGGAATCTGTCATGTGATGTTTACTCCATCACAATCTGTCCTCATATTTCCAGTACGAAGACAATGATTGCTTATTCGCTGTTCTGTAAGTGTCGGTGACCTGTGACCTCTGAGAGGACGGGAACTGGAAAGAGAGAGAAAAAAAAAACTTCATTCTCAGAGAATCACTGAATGATTTCTTTGTGATGACTTTGTCCCTAACCTTTGATGAATATTCTTTTGTAATCATTTGTTTGTTTTTCCTTATGTACCCATTGGGTTGGTAGGTTGGTGAATAGCACTCTAGCGCAGTAATAAGGTCCCCGGTTCAAATCCCAGTTGGACAGCCAGCCTTTCTTTTAGGAGTTTGCATGCTCTCTCTGTGTTTGTGCAGGTTTTATGGGTACTCTGGGTCGACCCAGTAGTTGAAAAACATGCCTGTTTTGGTCATTTGGAGACCTTAAACAAAAGTGCCCTGTCTGAGTTGTATATGTGTGTGTTTCCTGTGATGGTCTGTCAGCCTGTCCAGGGTGTGCTCCCTGCCTTTGTTCTCAGTGTGACTCCAGGAGACCCCCTCAACACCATTCGGTACAAAGCCTGGAAGATAATGGATGGATGTACTCGTCGGAAACGGCTTTGTCAAAATCACCCAGTGACGATTAGCTGATTAGGTATCGTGTTCAGGTCGAACAGTCAGCTCCTTAACGAGTTGCATTGAATATCGTCAACCAATATGTAAACACATTTTAAAAATGGCAGAAGTGCCGGATTACCTCTGTTACCCGAAATTTCATAGACATGAAGAACTTAAAATGTTAGCTGTCACACAAGCCGGTCCCCTTGACTGATTATCATCC
The DNA here is from genome assembly GCA_029224185.1 of Karalla daura. Taxonomy (NCBI): domain Eukaryota; kingdom Metazoa; phylum Chordata; class Actinopteri; order Chaetodontiformes; family Leiognathidae; genus Karalla; species Karalla daura. Next base: position 4,131,085 of record CM055189.1, on the reverse strand, counting down.
ATGCGGACGGAGCGGGAGCTCCTCTGATGGATTAAATGACTAATCAACCAGATTGAAGATCCTGTTTTAATGAGGCCCCATAGTGGGAGAACTCTCCGTACCCTCCCAACGGTGGAGGAGGGGGAACAAAATGACCCACATTTACCTTTTCATACACTCGGTTTCATATTGGACCCACTGTACCAAACACAGCCACATGTGAGTCACCACAACACTAAAGTCAAAGGGTCAGTTGTTGCAGTACATCGAAGAACGCTTTGTTTTAGGAAACACAAAACTGGAAAAATGTTCCATAATTCATGCAGGTCGTGTAGAACAATGGACATGCATAGGGATCTATTAAAATGCATCACCGAGTCATTGTTTCTTCACTTTCAAGCCCGACTGCAGCTTTCGCACGAAATGGAAAACCAAGCTTGTGCAACGGCACCTACGTTGTATTTAATGTAATTGTACCCTGAAGCACAGGGAAGCAGCATTAAAGACAGAGGAGGCAGACTGGGCCAGATAATCACTGCCAGATGGCTGTGGTGTCCTTTGTACTGTCGTAAGCCTGGACTCTAAATAAGGCTTCTTTAGCTTTCCTCAAACATCAACAAAGGATCACCTCGAATGTACAGAGTCCGTGCAAGATTTTATAACGGCGTCTGTCGATGTGGTGCACATGATCACTGCAAGCTAATTGTTACAGCTACAAAATGATTGTTCGTTCAACAGTTGTTCCATATTGTTCTTTGACATCGCTTTTACTAGCACAAAGGGAGAAATTTCTTTTTTTGTTTTTTGTTTTTTTTGTTATTTTCCTCCCTCATCTAGCTCGGGTGGCAGGCAGTCATGAAGTCGGGAAAACATAAAACCAGTCAGACAATTGGTGCTTGATGACACATAAAGTGTTTTATGGGCACTTTGGCAGGAGAGTGTTGAAGTCTGTTGTTTAGCTGCTCTCCGAGGGGTGGAAACCTGCAGCAGGAGCAGCGGCCGATGTCTCAGCGTATGTGTCATAGTCTTTTGACACATTCAGATGAGGTTATAAGCAGGTTGAGGCCTCAGCGGCAGAAATCCAGCCACTTGCCAAGAAATCTGTTAGATGTCTGCAAGAGGTCCAGCAGGAATGCGGCTAGACCGACTGACAGATTGATGAGTCCAAAATGGTCTAAAAAATCAATTCTGGTTGGCATTCTGGTTGGGAATGTCTGTCTGATCCAGAACAGGCTCGGGTATACAAGTCTAGCTTTGAAGAATAAACTGTACTGCATCAAACTCTGGCTCAATAAAACAACATTAGTGTTTTTATTCAGCATCTACAAGACAGTAAGTGCTCTGAAGAAGACTCTTCAATATATTCCTGTAAGAAGTTCCAGAGTCATATTGCCCCAGACCTGATCTTGAATATGCTTACACAACCGTATCGCTGAGTTAAGATTAAGGTCATCTGTGGCCTAGTAGCTAAGCATTCAACCTGCAACCCAACATCTTAGGTCTGAATCCCACCAGAGCTTGAAGTGTACCTAAACAAGGTAACTTTCCACCTGCAGTGCCACTATTTTTCTGTTTTGCTTCTTCTTCTTATATCTTGATTCATCTTTGTTTTATACTGTAATATATTGCAATATTCCCTCATATTCAGTCATGCACATTCCGAATGCTGTAATATACATAGTGCGTCATATGAAAAATATACTGTATGTACTGCACATTCTGTAACAATCACTATCTGCACTACTGCATGTTCTGTATGGTACAAACCTGTGATCAATAGATACTTATGAAGACATAAAGTAGATTAGAGCAGATTCAGAGGGTGAGAGTGTCATGGCTCGTTGTAGCCTTCTTACCTGCACTTTCTGGTTTGATGTAATCTGGATTTCACTGTCCTTTACTTGTGATATGGGCAGTGATGATAAAGTTTAATCAAATCTAATGCTGTCCTCAAGTAAGTTATTAAATACCAAACAAATAATGGTCAATAAAAAATGATAATCATATTGATAATGTAATGTTTGCACTGTTGCCTCTTAGCCATTTCTGTGGTTCTCCCCATATGAACGTGGGTTTTCTCTTGGTACCCCTATTTCCATCCCACATACCAAAATCATGCTTTAAGGTTAACTGGAGACTCTTTGTACCTAGGTGTGAATGAGAGAGTGAATGGCGTGTGTGCCCTGGCAACCTGTGAGGCACCAGTGTGTGTGCGTATGGTAGATAAGACAGTGGATGGATGGATCGCCCTAGCGTGGCGGACGGTCAGATGGATGGATCCAAACTCCATCGATCCCGTAGGAAAGTTCCCTGGAGCAGATTCAATTCAGTGACATACATCTGCTTTAATCATTAATGGGTGGATGATAATTAACGTGTTAAACAGTGGTCTAAGAATCGGGGCCAGGATGAATCCTAGAGAGCATGGCCAGTAGGCTAATTGACAAAGCCACACACACATACACACACACACAGGCACACACGCATTCACGCAGACGCTCCCAGGCTGGAGGAGTTTGTCGCTGGCCCTTTAAGACATGTTTTGACTCCGCACGTGCTTACCTTATATGGGCGGAGCGTCAGAGCGTGACCGCTGGTTACCTCCGAGCTGCGCAGCGCGCGCCGCCTGCGCTATAAAAGCCTGGCGGAGAGAAATAACACTGTTTTGTCAGACGCGGAGAGACGCAGCGTCGGAGGAGGTCCGAATAGCGGGGGTAGGAGGAGGAGGAGGTTTCGCAGTTATCACTTATTATTTCAGACTTCGTCTCTGGGCTGCACTCGCTCTATGAAAAGAGGAAGAGTGGATATTCGCAGCGGTTCAGGACCGAGGTCGGTGAGTTTGGATGATGCTTTTTTTGGGGGATGTTGTTGGGGATTTGTGAGTTTCTTTGACTGGTGTGGGGGGACAAAGAGATGCAAGCGTATCCTACAGTAATAGTTTAACAGGAAGAGACTAAAGAAAGTGTCTTCTTTCTTGTTTAGATATTAAGTTTTGGTCATTGTTGTTCAGAATCAACAGGATGGATTTTTATGTTGTGGATGCAAGTTTTTTTTTCTTCATTTTAACAGTTTAAAAATTAACTGAACGTGACAGTGTGCTAAATGGATTTTATGTGTTTATTCTATGACAATGCCGTCGTGTAGTTGAAAGGACACGTCTTTTGTTTGGAGGTTTTCAGTCTTTTTCACTCTCCTCTTTCACCGTCTGCGATGAGGATGAGTCGAGGTAGCGATAATATGTTACGCACTTCCGATGCGCATCCTACAAAATAAAAGCCTCTTTGGGGGGACTTCTTTGTTTGATTATAAAAATAAGCATCTCAAAGAAAGGTTTTTAGAGATGGAAAGTAGTTATCACTACATCTATCAGTTAAACGGGTCTAATGTTATTTTTTAGTGGTATGCAGGATGCACAATGTGCTTGATTTCACGCGCTTTGACCCATTTGTCGCTCGTCTCGTTTGTTGCAGCTTTATTATACTGAAAGGGCTTTAGTGCTGGTTGTTGCTCTCAGCTTGTGCAGCTTGCAGCTGCAGTGGTCCAGCATCGCGGAGCCGAATGACCGACAGTAACCTGCGTTCAGGAGAACAATGAAACACAAGTGCAGAACTTGTGTCAGTCAGATTTATTTGGTCACCCGGTCCTAATGTTTCACAATGAGCGACAGTGGTAGCAACGAGCTCCATTTTAACCGCTGCCAATTGTTTTTTGTTGTTGTTTTTATTATTATTTACAATTTCTTCCACCTTTGCATTTTCTCGTCTTCACAATATGCGCATAGTCCACGCAGTGTTGTGTCGTGTTTTTTGTGTGTTTTTACACGTGTGCAGCGTCTGCAGTGACGATGCAGCGTCGTCGACCAGATGCTTTTTTCCTCTCGCTTTTGTGAGCGCACAAAACGTGTTTTTGCAACGCATCCCTCTCCCAAGTCGTGACAAAACTGAGCTTACCCCCGTTTTTTTATTTTTCCATCTTAAAACGACGCGATGAGTGTGTCAGGATAACAATGGACGCGATGAGTGGAGGCAGAAAAAAAACCCCTCTGAGTGTGATATGACACGTGAGCGCGGATTGATGGTAAACAAGTATAAAAATCCTCATTTTTTTCATGTGCCACTAGAGGCGCCCTGGCTCTGCACCATTTGAGCTCACTGTGAATCTACCCCCCCCCCCCCCAACCTCTCCTCTCTGCATCCGATGTGTTTTTCACCGTCGTGTTTACTGAAAACAGTCGAGGAGAGAGACTCAGACTGATGATGACAGAAAAAAAACAAGTAGAATGAAGGCGATGGAGGTGAGACGGAAAATCAGGGTTTTCACGTAGCAGAAGACGTGAAGACGTGTTGTTTTGTCAATAAATCTGAATGAAGATGCGATCAGGTAGTCAAGACAGAGATGATTAAAGAGGATGATTAGAGAGGGATCCATCCAGACCTCAACATATGAATATAGCTGATGTTTGTCTCTCCCCCCTCTCAATTGAGGCAAAATGAAATTCCCTCAAGAGGAAGAACAAATCACCATTCATTGTATATGAGAGGGAAATACCCGTATATGTTCTAGGAAAAACATATGCTGATGAGGCCGTTATGTTTTCAGCCAGCAGCAACTTGTCATTTTTACATTCATGTGCTCCGCGTTGCTCGTCACCTGATCTGCGCCAGTCAACCGTTGGTTTGTTCAGTCAAATTGCCACTCGTCTCAGAAGAATAGTTTGCGTGATAATTATTATTATATTTACGGCCTGGAAACGGTTAAATGTGTGTCATGTGTGCCGAGATCAAATATCGTGACTCATGCAGAGCAAACAGATGGAGGCAGATATCGTACCTGGGTCACAGTGTGTTGTTTGTCCGTCCCAAAGTTCCTGTTGGTTTTTTATATATATATTTTTTATTATTGTGACATTTCATACATTCCAGGTGGATTCGCTCTATATTTCCAACCGATCGCGCTCGAAACGTGCAAGGCCGCTCGGCTACTGGGACACGAACCTGTGATACATTAACACCCATTTTGTGGTTTACATGGTCTGTGGAGGATACCATGTTTTTCATGTTTAAGTTTATGTTTTTGTTCTATTTTTCAATCAGAATGATCGATTAAGTAGGCGTGACTGGTCTGGAAGTTTCCTGACTGGATGTAAGAGTCTGTGTGATTACATCAGAACGAATGTGGCGCCAAACCATAGAAAACTGGATAAATACTAAAAGTAGGACAGTGTCTTTCCCTTTCCAGTTTTTCCAGTATTGAGGAGAATGGTCATATTTGGTCAACACGGTCTTATTGTGCTTTGCCCAACCTGCTTTGTTCTCTATGACAGACATTTAGAAAAGCAAACAAATGCTTTTTTTATCTTAACTATCTCTTAGAGAACATGAAACCTTTGTTCTTATACGTGTGTTATTTGGACCAGCGTGTTTGTCAACCGCAATGCAAATGATGAAGGCGTCTCAACCCGTGACTTCAAGGTCTCGTTCTCCGAAAACAAGAATGCAAAATTCAGTTGCGTAACTCTCGATAAGTCCACGCTGTCTGATTTCTGGTAGTTTCTAGATAGTTTTATGAAGCGTATAAAAGCTTAATATCCAAAACTGCAAAATTCCAGGATGTGCCCTCCCGGAATTTGTTGCGCAAGATGGACTCCAATGTGGTTTGATCCAAACACGCTGTATCAACAAGTTCAAGGACTCTCGGATCTGGAAACAGGATAAACAAACAGTGTCCCGCACAGCTTCGAACGGGGGACGACGCATCCCACGCCGTTTAGCGAAATCTGACCCCAAAAAAAAGAGAAAAAACGACTTCAAGTTATCCCTCTAAAGCCGTCGAATCGAGGGTTTAACCCTTACATCCAGTTCGGGTCAAATTTGACCCGTTTTTTAAGAAGTATGTAAGGGCTACGAACGTGAAGTCATTGTCATGTACAATGTGACACTGATGTGAGAACGAGGCGAGAGAAGAGAACTTGTGATGTTAGAGCGATTTGATAAGGAAGCGACGACTTTCAGCTCGTGGTGAAAAAGAAACGCCCCCCCCCCCCGCCCACTCGCTCACACATCCAGCGGGTGGCCGTACGGTCTGAGGTCTGACCTTTGGACGGATGAGTCGACGTCGAGTCAAGTGGACCTGAAACCTCCGCGTCTAGCGTCCGTCCTCGCTCAGTCAGTCAGTCGGGCGACATCATCCGCTGCGTGTCCACCTACGGTAGCCTTCGAAAAGCATTCGATAGGTAAATCTGTCACGATAGTTAGTTTTACTAATCTTATAGTTATGGGTTTTTTTGTTTCTCAGTTTGCCTCTGATTGTTGCTTTTTTTTGCCTCGTTTCTTCCTTTCAGCTCATGGTTTGCAGATGTAATCCCTCTGAAGCTTTGTCTGTTGTGCGTATCCATGTCTGACCTGTGCTTGTTTGTCTTTCTTTTTGTTTTTTTGTTGTTGTTGTTGTTGTTTTTTGCAGTGAGGAGCTGGAGCGAGCTCAGTGAGGCTGGGAAGACGTCAGCATGGCTGTCTCCACTCAGCTGGGCTTACTGCTTTGGAAGAACTTCACTTACCGCCGGAGACAGACTGTAAGTGGCTCGTTCTCGATTAAAAAGCAAAAAAAAAACTAAATCACTGCCTCACAGGGACGACAGATTAAGATGAGGACGGCACACACGCAACTCGACGGGCTGCGGGAAATAATCTGTTCCAGTTTTTTTTCTCCAGATTTGCAATAAAAACTCGACTGAACCGAACTCTTTGAATCAGAGGCGCGTGACACATACAAGTCATAAGGAGAGTTACGAAGGAGTTGTCACTTGTTCGAGTGCGTCTGTAACCCACGTCGACACAATTCTCCCCTTTTTGCGAGTTTTGTGAGTCAGACCGTCAAGTCAGGTCCATTGTCCTGCGCTACTGTATCGAGCATGCATAATGGAGTTATGTAAATGGGGTTGGAGCTCCAGGGCCTCGCACACACACACATATAATGCTCCTTTATGAGGGTGTAGAGGCTGAGAAACCATCCGGCGGGTTTGTGTGGGGCCTATGGTTGAAGCTGGGACACGGGCCGTTCAGAGTAGATGAGCCATATGGAACAGATGGACAGGCACTCATAGTCCTCTAAACCCGGTCCTGCTCCGTCTCCCCTTATTAACCCATATACTTTACCCAGACTCACAGTGGGATTACTGTTTACAGGACAGCAGCTGACATCCTCACACACTCTTAAACACACACACACACACACAGAGGACTTCAGATCTGAAATTAACTCCCTGAAAAGAAATCTGAATCTGCTTTGGTTTTTTTCTAACTCACCCGTTTATTTGCCTTGTCCCCTCTCAGATCCAACTGCTGATTGAGATCATCTGGCCTCTTTTCATCTTCTTCATCCTGATCTCGGTGCGGATACACTACCCGCCCTACGAGCAACATGAATGTAAGTATAAAGAGTGTAAAGAAGTACAAATACCAAATCACCACACTTAGGTAGAAATTTTGGTTTTCTATGCCTTATTGGAGTATTTTTCAACCTACTTTTTACTTCTACTCCTTCACATTTTCACACCATTATCTGTACTTTCTACTCCTTACATTTATAAATGTGAGAAGTAGAAGTAGAAGTAAAGTAGACGCAGGTGTTTTTCGATGAATCATTTGTCAATAAAGGCTATTGATGACATGCTTCTGAGGTATGAAGTTTTACACCATTACAATACTCACAGGCAACCAGTCTTCATATCTTCTGCTCCATCAAACACATGTTAATGGTCAGTAGTACACATATGTGGTTATATATATATATATATAAATATATAGTGCACTGTAGGCTATGCTTTGGTCCTTAATGGGATTTTTCCATTACATTACATTTACTTTTTTACTTTATTACTTATACTTTTAGTTCAATCTGCAGTTGATACTTCAACTTCTACAGAAGTACTTCTAAACCCTAGTATCTATACTTCTACATGAGTAGAATCACTGTGGATACTTTGACACCACTGAAAGGGTATCATAAGTCAAATATCTTATAAGATAAGGTATTCTAAAGATAATTAATACCATTCTACATCATTCTCTTAATCTATGGACCACATTTCTGTCGATCTGCGGATAGGAAGCCAGTAGACAGTGTTTTTGCCTCTTGTTTCTTGGAAGACCAACATTCGACCGTCCCGAGGCTTCTCCTTCACATAAGGATGGACTGGACTTGTCAATATTTGGTGTTTGCTCCACGCCACCACGTGAACTGGGACCTCTCGGTGTAACTGGTCAACAGCGGAGTTGGTTTCACAACACTGGCCACGTTTCAGCTCAGTGAGGCGGTCACTAGGGAGAAACTCGAATCCCCCGCAAAGAATTCACCAAAATACTTTCAGCATGAGCGTTTTTTGTACTCGCGTAGCACTTTAGACTCATAAACAACAGTTGTTTTCATGGTTTAATAAAGCGCTGACTTGAAATCATCCAGTTAACCCAGTGACCTCCCAGTCCAGTGACAAAAATGGGTCAACCTTTTAACCCCCCCCCTCGACTTTACTCTTACACTTATCTTTTCCACTATAATAGCTTGATAACCTGAGCGAACAGTCTCAGCAGTAGCAGGTTAACTTTGCTGATAAGAGGACAAACAATCGTAAAGATAATGCACGCGCTTTGTTATGGGCGATCGTCCACGTGGGGTTTTTCTTTTTCTTCTATTTTTTTCTAGTAAAACAGATTCTGTACAGTAACCAGGGGGACTCTGCTCTGAGCTCAATGATTGACTTCCCAGGGGGTCAGGTTAGGGGTCGTCTGGTGAAACATTACCTTTAATGAGAAAACAGTCTCCAAAAAAACCTTTAATAGCGAGACGGACAAATATCTCTGCCCGCGGGAGGCTCATAATGATGTCAGTGGCGCTTTTCTGCTTTTCTCCGCTCGACCGGTATCAAATCTAAACATAGAATTAATTATCCAAATGAGTCAACCTGTCGGATCCCGTCCTCTCCTTTTCTAGGCCATTTCCCCAACAAGGCCATGCCGTCGGCGGGCACCCTGCCCTGGGTGCAGGGCATCATCTGCAACGCCAACAACCCCTGCTTCCGTAACCCTACGCCCGGGGAGAGCCCCGGGATGGTGGGCAACTTCAACGACTCCATGTGAGCTTTGTTGTTTGGTTTTACAACTATCGACATTGTCCACTAAAAAATCCAGACGATCCAATGTATTTACTCGTTTCCTCTCTTCCACCAGAATCTCCCGCCTGTTCATCGACGCCAAGAAGATCCTGTTGTACTCCCAGAACGACAAAAGCTACGAGGGGTACAAGGGTCTGCTGAGGGCCCTGAGGAAGATGCAGAAGAACACGGCTCGTAAGCACTCGTCTCCACTCGACTTTCTCACGAGCTGAAGTTTAGAAAGGAAGTTGAAACTAGGCAGATCTGACCGTTACGGAAATCCCCTGGTGCAGTAGTAGTGCCGAGGAGTGGGTAACCTTTGCCATAATCTGTTAATTCTCAACTGTAAACAAAGTAGATTATAGGTAGTTAAGACAGTCATTCAGCTGCTCTCACACGACGAAAGATAGATAGGGTGTTTGTTTCAACCCCCCCCCCCAACACCCCAAAATCTATTTTGAGGAGGAAGTTGATAAATGCAACACACTCGTTTCCACCGTAGTTGTTACCTCTCACTCTTCAGATTAGGAGTTCAACTCTAGAAATGTGCAAAACATACAAAATGCTGTAGAAAAATGGCACTAAAAACACCTAAAAGTGCAAAAAACTCTTAAATATCCCCCAAAACATTCGCTCAGTTCTTGCAAAAGTGTGATAGAAACACTTTTTTTTTCATATTTACACACAGTCTCACAGGATACAATTTAACAAAAATTATGTGATTTTGTCAAAAGCCTCTACCCTAGAGTAAACACCCCTCAGTGGAAACACATACAAGTACAAAATTGCTTTTATTGTGCAAAATGGAAAACACAATGATAACTTCAGATAAAAAATTGAACCGAAAAGATACGAGTTTTTAAACCAGATTAGTTTCAGCAGAGGCGGTCGATGTTTCGAGGTTTCGCTGTTTTGTGACCTGCTCCTCTTCCTTATCACCGGCTGCCAGCTGTGGCATGGCCCGCGTCCCAGGGGCCGGAGGGCGTAGAACTACGCAGGAAAGAAATTAGATAAAGTAGTGTCGAGAACTCTGCGTACAATCAGGGTCTAGATCGAACCGAAAAAGAAAAAAAAAAAAAAGCAGAGATCGCAAGGTCCCAGGCTACGGTCGAGGCAGAAATGTGTCGGAGAAAAGGTCATCTTTCTAAAATAACATGTTTGTTGCTGAATCTACTGGAAATGAGGAAGAGGACTGTCGTGAACTCTGGACTCGGTTCACTTAAATTAAGGTTACACAAACTCTTCAAACCTGCCAACTCAGTACAAACAGTCAAACCGCTGGAAAATACCCCCAAGGACAGATTGGTGTAAACGCTGACCTTATTTTTCTCTTCACAGTAATCGAATCAGACTTGAATCCTTCTATTCATCACAGCTCATCTCTCCATTCTTTGCTATGTTTTTTTTCTTTTTCGGCTTGCTCAGATCTTAATGTAAACGGTTAAATCCTGCATCTGAAAATTATGCAACGAAACGAGAACAATCGGGCGTCTTGTTGTTTTGCCTACCGTCTGCCACGTTAGCCCAGAGGTGCAACACGTTATGCAACAAACAAGACGGGATGAGAATAACACCCCAGATTACAGGGAGGAAAAAGAGAGGAAAAGAAAGAAAGAAAGACAGGCCTGCTGAGTTTTGACCGTGCACAGGTTTGTGCATACCTCATGGTTTGCTCCATCCCGTCTATGTATGTATGTCAGAGTCCACTAAGAGAGCTCCATCTGAGTTTCAACTGGATTTAACCTGATAAAAGCTTTTTTTTTTTCAAGTTTTAAATTTGTGCATTTCATGCTGCTTTTATTACGCAAGCACGAAGGGAATGCACCGAGGCAGCTGTGTGTGTGTGTGTGTGTGTGTGTGTGTGTGTGTGTGTGTGTGTGTGTGTGGATGTAGGAAAAACAAACAAAACACTGCGTCAGAGGCGGAGCGATGCTATAGGAATAACAACATGGATCAAAAAGCTGAGATTGGAGTCCCCCCCACCCCCGCCCACCCCCCCACCCCCCATCCTCACGTGTCAGTTAATAATTCAGCGACTGACAGGGTCAGAGTGTGAGATTATAGCAACAGCCAAGGGTGGGGGGGGTCGGGGGGGGGGGGGGGGGGGCAGGGATGAGAGCTGTTATTCCCTGTAGGATGGCTATACGTACAGTACGACACAGGGCATGTATGTGTTCGGTCAGCTCGGCCTGTGAGTTGTGTATCGGATCAATGAAATTTGCAGAGGTTTGGAACGTTTAGAGATTAAAGGGACTCGGACTAGAGAGTTTTGTTTATCCCATCGTGAGATAGATTCATCAAACATAGGAAAACGTCACATTTAACGTGGCTCTGTTTGATTCAGTGGATTGAATGATTTAACGAGCACATGTATTATTATTGTTATTATTATATTATCGGCCAAGTTTGCAAGAAAAAAAACGTCCTTGTTCCGAGACCGGTGTGACCGGTAATGACACCGGCTGCTGAGTTTGCGTTTCCAGTATTATCTCGGTTAAAACAAGAGAGAGGCGTCACTGAGGACACGCTCAGACATGTCAGCGTGTGTTCAAGACGGGACAAGCTCGCCGAGTCACTTCATCTGAAAATAGCTGCGATCCCGTTACAGTTTCACGCAGAATAAAAGCGAAAAATTCCTGAAATTTCGATCGAATTTTGTCAAAATTGAAGGATTTTTTTCACACATTTTTTTCGCAGCTCTCAGAAAGCCTTCGAGACATCCAGGATTTTTAATTGGATTTATGTATTAGCTTCTATCTGACATGAAGCGAACTGGTTATGTAACCACCTTCTTTTTCTCTCAGAGCGTAGGAACTTTTTCCATATGAAGGGTGCTTCTCCACATTTAGCCGTTTCCATTACTCGCTTTTCACTGCTATATTAAGGTTTTGTGCACTTCTAAGGTTAGCAGAAAGGCATGTTACCCTCTTCAAGAGCACTTTACCAGAGCAACAGTCAAAAAAAGCCACAAAAAAAGCCCAGGATAGAATCGGACAAACAGGATATACCAGCACAAAATGCACACCTGCACCAGGCCAGACCAGGCTTTTTAACTCGAGGATGTTGCGATCCCGTCTGGTTCGTCCTCAGGAGCCTTGAGACGCTGTACGCCTCCTCCCGGGACACTGATTAGACTTTATTAACGCTCCCCTCAGAGACGAGGTTTTCACATGTGGGCGCAGGTGCTCTCACACACACAGTGCACACGGCACATAGAGCGCAGCACACACACACACACACACACTCACACCTGAGAGAAAAACCACTTTATAGTGGTAGCGAGACGCCACTCTTGAGCATATGTCCGCTTAGAGACGGGCTGTTCTCTTTCGCTTCCTCCCGAGGGGGAGTTAGAAGTTTCCTGTTTGCTTGTTTTGACATTTCCCGAAGATGAGGAGAGAAGACGGGAACAAGGGAGCAAGCAGCGAGACTCCTTTTTTTTTTATTTAAACCATTGTGAAGCGAAGCTAATAACTAACACCCCCCTCCCCTCCCCCACCCCCAATAAAACCAAGTGTGCGGTTATACAACAGATGGAGATAGAGCCGTTAATAGCGGCCCCGTAGGGCCCCAGGAGCTATTCCTGTTCTCTCCTGCACTTTTTAACTTCAACTTACTCCAGGACGACTCAGGTTATAGGGGATGGAAAGGGCAAAAAAAAGTAAAGGAAAAATATGTATGTTGAGGGAAGGTATGTATGAAGGAAGAAAGGGAAGGAAGGGAGGAAGAAAGAGAGAGAGAGAGAGAGGAAGACTGATGGGCCTGTATCTAGACCAAAGTGGAATGTCCTGTAGTAACCCCGGCTGAAACAAAATTTACAGCCGATGAGAAGAGAGGTGTGTGTGTGTGTGTGTGTGTGTGTGTGTGCGTGCGTGCGTGCGTGTGACCACACAGCTGACTCAGGCCAGAAGTGGTTTGACTTCACTGGAATGCATCAAAAGTACAAAACGTTCTCAGTACCGAGAGGAGAGGGGGGAGGGGAGGGGGGGAGGATGGGAGGGGGGGAACAGTGGACTCTGTTTGTGAAATTATGAATATTCAGATTTGTTTTGTAATCTGAAATATCATCCAGAAATATGCAGTACGTTCCGAATCTCAATAGTGACCGATTCACGCCCTGTGGTTTAGCTGGATTCCTTTCACTCGTTTCTATATGTTTAACGTTTATAGTAAAGGACGTCTTTTTGTGTTTCTTTTCGTCAGGTTTCAAGCTGAAAGACTTCCTGCGAGACAACGAGACCCTCTCCCACTTCCTGCACCACAACGCCTCGCTTCCCCATCACGCGCTGAAGCAGATAGTGGAGGCCGACGTCAACCTGGAGAAGGTGGGTCATTGTCCTGGTTTTGTGGCACACACCTCTTTCTGTTTACTTCTCTTTTCTGGTTTATTGTTGTCGAGTAAGTGCGTGTGAATCCTACGACCTTGGCTCTATGATTTCTGACTCTGCTCCTCATCACCAGCAGATCAGGGCTCTCATTCCTTATACCTACTACACCGTCCCACCCCACCCCCACCCTCCTTCTCTTCCATCATTTTCTTTCCTCCGACCGAAAGAGACAAATCGAAGGTTATTCTCAGCGTGTGTGCGTCACATCCACTTCTTTTATTGGCGCCGAGTCTCGGAGCGTCGCTACCGACTTCAGCGTCTCAGGTTCGACGTCGACGTCGTTTCCTGTTCTTCAACTGGAGGGCTGTGGTCACATGACTCCCCTCCCTCTCCCTCTCTCTCCCTCTCTCTCTCCCTCCATCCCCCGTCTCCTCACGTGCAGAAACAGGGGCTCAGAGACACAAAGTCACGTTACATCACTCTACCCATCGCCCCTCCCCCACCATAGATAGCTATTGATCAGAGAAGCCGGACGTGCATTAGTCTGGTAGGAAGGTCACAGAGACACGTTATTTGATGGAGAACGGTCCCAAACGTGTCGTACGTGTTATTATTTTTGACGTTTTTTGGTTTTTTTTTTTGCTCCAACCGGATGAAAAAGAGCACACATACTGTAGACAGGATAAACGGAACAAAAATCTCTTCCGGAAAAACAGCAAAAACAACAACAACGAAAAAAATAAAAAAATGTTGTGAATCCTGGCGGCGGTAAGCCCTGACATTTTTCCAATGAAGAGATTACCAGCTGACACTGTGTATGTGTGTGTGTGTGTGTGTGTGTGTGGTGTCATACAAATGATGGCATAACATAAACCGTTCAAGGACAGTTGGATGATAAGGTCTCTCTCTCTCTCTTTCTCTCTCTCTCTCTCTCTCTCTCACACACACACACATGAACATCTTGGCCTGGACGTAAAGGACAAACATTTCATGCCTCTCCGTTAATGCAACGTCCTCTATCTGCGTAGCAAAGATATTCTTGCACAAAGAAGGGAGTTTTGTTTGTGTGACATGCCTCGTCCTTGGCATTTTCCCTCCCCTCACTCTCGCTCCATAACATCATAACAATTCCGCTCACGCGCCCCCTCGTTATGTGACCGGACTGTAACAACCACCCGGGGAGACGACACAATGTTACCCCTCACGTTTTGCTCAATATTAAGGTGTGAATAAGACTTCTGGAGAAGGGGGGGGAAAGCAGGAGTTACAGAGCAGATACCTCCTCTAAATATTTACTGGCAGGGACACTCTGTTCTGCTCCGAGCATCCCTGAGCTACAATGTTGTCACATTAACGTTCGACCCAAGCATGTCTTGCTCTGATCCATCTTTGCCTCCCCTCCCCTGGGCCCAGGTCCTGACCAAGGGATTCGGTTTCCACCTGAGGGACCTGTGCAACGCCACGCCCCTGGAGGAGTTCGTCCACATCGCCGACCGCAACGTGTCCCTCATGACCCAGGAGATCATCTGCAGGTCGTCCAAGGACTGGCTCAACAAGGCGCAGAGCCACTTCCTGTCCAACCTGGACTTCCTCAAACCCATCCGAGTGAGTCCGTCCACGTGTTAATTACATAGCTTTCGCTCACCGAGACAACAATAGAGGATAAAGACGAGGGTAAGATTAGATTAGTGCTTTATTTAGCAGCCATTAGTTCCATCTGACGTCGTATCGAGGAGCTCTGGGAGCTTCTAATATTTAAGTACGTAATATTTCATCTTGTTTGTGGAATAGCAGATTGTCTCTTATGGTTTTTACAAGCGCACATCGCTATTTAGTTTTATTTTCCATTTGTCCGCCACATGGATGTTTACAGAGCGTGAGCACACACTCAGACACGGATATGGAGGACAGATGCCTGCCTGTGCGCTCCAGACTCTTCTGCTTCTTCTTCTTCTTCTCCTCCTGATTTCCTTTTAAGGTCGCGAAACGGGAAGCGGCGACTTTGACACTTTGACACTTTGACGTTTTCGTCCTCGGAGGAATCACGGTTTTATTTAACTGTGACATGCGATCGTGAATCGACAACCCAGGCCTCTTTCTTTTCTTTTATCACCTCTGCTCTCCGTGAAACTTTGTGCTTTCCTGTTCTCTTTCCATCACCTTTCCTCCTTTTTTTTCCCCCATAAAACCTGTGACCTGAATGTGACTCGCGCTTGTGAATAACACGAAACGGAAACGAGACCCGAGTTCACAAGTTTACACAAGATTCGTCCCTTTGGAAATATATCGAGTCAACAACTAAGGGCGGTTGTTTTTCTCCAAAAATGAGAATGAAACAGTTTTATGACCCTGATTTATCCCCAAAATATGTGTCAACGTTCCCAGAAAATCCTGGAGCAACAATTCAAGCGTTTTTCTCCAAGATTGTGGGAGTCGAGAGCGTTTACACAATTCAACTTTGCGTGTGGGAGGTGGGAGTGAAAAAGAAAAAAAAATCCTTTAGGGTTAGAGAGAAAGCGAGAGCGCGAACATACTGTACCGTAGTGGAAAGCTACAACTGCGTTTTGCAGGGCGGCTGTTCAGTCTCTGGTGACACCTGCGCTCTATCACCTGTCAGACGCTCCGGCAGCTGACGGCTCAGTGCCATGGAGGAAAACACACGTGGCCTCACACACACACACACACACACACACACACACTCAGCAGTTTGACGGACAGGACCATGGGGACTGGGGAAAGGGGGGATGGGGGAGGGGGAGGTTGGAGGCCTGACCTCCTCTCTCCTCTCTCCTCACCTCTTGAACTCTGTGTTTTCTTTCTCACACGTCCCGCAGCTCTTGTTCACGTGACGCACCTTTAGCCCAGTTTGTCTTTACTGTCACACCTACTGAGGCAAGTGAATAATGCAATTCAGTGGTTGAAAAAAACGCGATTAAATATGAGTCATAATTATACATTTCATTGGGAAGCGTCTTTTGGAAGGGGGTTAGCGTTAATGCAAATGAGGGGTTTATTAAGATGTAGAAAAACAGATTTAGGTTAGAGGTTCTAGGCTACTTAAAGCTAGGGTTACAACAAACGATTATTTTTGTAGCCGATTAATCTGTCAATTACTTTCTCGATTAATCCATTATTTGTTTGGATTGTTAAATGATGCAAAAACTGTGAGATGTGTTAATGGCAACAGCCAAGATAAGGCCCTGAACTGACATTTTTACATGTTTTCTCATGTGATTTGAACTTCTTTGCAAATCGGTTTTCACGCCGTTAACTCCAAAAAAAGATAAGCGCTCTTCCGGATACTAAACGTGGCCTTTTCTCTTCCACAGAAGGACGTGAAGTCGGACCCTAAAGTCGTCCAGGAGGTCTCCGCTGCCACCGACTACCTTCTGGAGAACCTGGGAGCACTGGCCGTGGAGGTAGGTACACCTCAGGCCCCGAACGCAAAGAGAGCTGCCCACTCATGTTTCAGCAGGACACACACGCTCCTTGACTATTTGCTTCCAAAGTTCAGGTTTTGTGCATAAAATCAATTATTACCAGGAGTCGGACGAATTTGACAGCCGTAGTAGCGGTGGAAGTTGTGGGACGTGACAGGACATTGACCGTATTGACGTTTTTTTAAGAACTCTCCACATGTATGTGCATGTACACTGTACATAGTGTCGTTCTGAACATCTCCTGATGTAATCTCATGTTCCAGTAATGTTCAGACCTGAAGGACGTGAAGTCCTTCATATCTCCAAGACATGTGTCAGATCACAAACGATGACTGAAAGGTCGAGGAAGAGCAAACCTGCTGCGTAAGGTGTTCCTGTCGCTGGAGGCACAAAGACCTCGCTCACACAACCTGCACATGTGTGTGTGTGCTGCCCATTAACACACACACACACACACACACACACACACACACATGTTTGGACAGAGTCACCCTAGACCAGTTTGAGCAGCTGGATTTTGCAAAGAAAAGAGAGAAAAGCATTGGCAACCAATGGAGAACCCTGGTCCATATCCCCACCTCCCCCTGGTCCCCCATCCCCCCAAAAATCACAAACCCTTGTTCTCCCAGGCTCCTGTTCTGCTGAGCTTGCAAAACGTATAGACCCAGCTGCTCTCATATACGAGTGTGTGTGTGTGTGTGTGTGTGTGTGTGTGTTGTCGTAACAGGAAGTTAAGTAAGAATTTCTTTTGCGATAAGGCACAGACCAACAAGGCTGCTGGAGATGAGCGTACCGTAGAAGGATATTAAACAAAGAATTCTTTGTTTATATTCTGCATTCTTCTCGAGACCTTGTGCTTATTTATTATTATTATTATAATATTACAATGTGTAAGGGCCATCTATTTAATCTGCCGCTAAACAGAGATCATTTCCACTCCGGGCGGCTGTGTTACTTTGTTAGAGGCAGATTACGTGGGTTTGCAGCTGGATGAGGACGAGAAAGAGGAGGAGGAAGAGGAGGAGGAGGAGGAGGAGGTGCAGTACGGCATGAGGCTGGCACAGAGGAGGAATGCACTCACGTAACCTCGCTCTCCTCCTGCCTAGCTAACGACTAATCGTCCACAGCCCGGGAGCTTATCACCCCTGCTAGAAGCAAGGAGAGGGAACCACAGGGACAAATGTCTTTTCCAAATGTCGTTTTCTGTCGACGAGGAAAAAGACGGGATGGACTACCATGAAGAAGTTTCTTTCTTTTTAACCCTCACATACTGTTTGTTTGGGACAATTTGACCTGTTAACAGGTCAAGTTGTCCCACAAGGGTTAAAAAGGGAAGGATGTTAAGTGTCAGTTTGAGAAGAGATAGCCACACGTCTTTCATCCACCATCCCTACGAGAGGAACTCCCTCTGTCAGACTCCCATCCTCTCCTACAAGTCTGGATGGGAGTTTTCATCCCCCTCCCTGTTGCAATTTATCGCTTTTAATCAACATGCCTCAACTCAGCTTAGGCTTAAGCGGTTGCTCAGCAAAGCCGGAGGGAGTGACTAAACTCCAGTAACCTCGTTGCTCTAAAACCCGATCACTTTCATCAAGGGACAAAAACAACAATCTCTGGATTTCACTGAGCCCAGCCTAGAAGATTTGGCCAGAGACGAGATCTGTAACGCAACTTCCCTTTTATTTCAAACAGGGTTTTTCTTTTTTGTTGTTCTTTTTCGCCTCGGCCGGATTTGCATAGTTACGTAACGCAGGAGCCTTCAAACATTTTAGGCCGTGAAAACTGGTTTTTATACGACAGTTTTCAATATGGATGCATGGAAATCATTTTGTGGCTCTGGGTTTAATTGGCGGCGTGTTGGAGCGGAAACATGAACTTTAGTAACCCGGTAGAGGGTTACTAAAGGACAATCCTCTGCTGCTTCCTGCCTGTCTGCGTCTGTGTGTGTGTGTGTGTGTGTGTGTGTATCTCACCTCGTCACCCAAGTTTACACGGGCATCAGTCCCTCAGGGGAGATGACACACATACACACACACACACACACACTTGGCAGACAGTCGTGTGCACACACGCGCAGAAACCAAAGCGGGGAGATAAAATGATGGCGGCTAAGATTTGACTAAGAAGTCCCCGTCTCGTCTGAGTTCTTTTTTTTTGCAGAACTGTCTTTATTTGGTGCACAAACTTCTCCTGCAAAGACCCAGATATACAACTGGTTTCCACAGTTTATACACACACACACACACACACATTTGGCAGACCAAAGCAGGGAGTGAAAAATGATGGCGGCTTAGATCTCTGTAAGTCCCCATCTCGTCAGTTTTTTTGCAGAAAGTCTTTTTTTTTGGTGCTTCTCCTGCAAAGACCCAGATATGCAACTGGCTTACCACAGCTCACACACACACACACACACTCACACACACACTAGCACACATACACAAATTTGTCCACAAACAGGAAAGCATGTGAACATCTGATCCGACCGCATCCGCCTGCGATCTGAGAGGTGACAGCTCTCTCAGGTTCTCTTTCTGTTCAGAGGAAAACACACCAGCCGTCTTGTTGACGGGCAGATTAGACACCAGACTACGTCGGGATCTCCTGCGTGTTTGTGCCTCGTCTCGCCCGTTCTCCTTGTGTGTGTGTGTGTGTGTGTGTGTCAGTGCGAACGGCGCTCTGAGCCTGCCGAGGTTTGCCTATTAGCAGGACGACCGATAGTAACCTCGC
This sequence comes from Karalla daura, assembly GCA_029224185.1. Classification (NCBI taxonomy): domain Eukaryota; kingdom Metazoa; phylum Chordata; class Actinopteri; order Chaetodontiformes; family Leiognathidae; genus Karalla; species Karalla daura. Next base: position 4,111,466 of record CM055189.1, on the reverse strand, counting down.
TCTTTGTTCTCGGCTCTGTCTTTCCTTTTTTTGTTTTTTTTTCTTTCTACCTTCCCTTCCTTCCTCCCTTCGTTCCGTACTTTCTATTACTTCACCTCCTTACGTGTTAAACGGCCTCGATTTCCTCAGACTTTTAATTCCTCACACACACACACACACACACACACACAGATTTGGAGCTTAGCCCCTAAGCCCTGTTTCTAACCTCTCGCGGTTCACACTTAGAAACGAAACAAAAGCTCCTCTCTTCTCCTCTCCTCTCTTCCCCTTACGTTTTACGTCTGCAGAAACAAAACACAATCCCCGCGTTTTCATGCTTTCCCCCATCACGAGTCGGTGACATAATTGCGGTGTGCATGAATCGCTCAGGTTTGAGACCGGGAGGCTTCGTCCTCTGACCTGTAGTAACCCCGGCATGAACCGAGGTGAACTCCGCCTCCGCCTCACACAAACACCGGCTTGATGGCCGATGCGGTTAGGACATCGCAGGCGGCTCCCGTGCAGGAGACAAGAATGTGACGGCTCTCCACCGCCACTTTGTCACGAGCCAAGCTGAGGCCGAGCGAACGGAGGTCGAACGGTTTCATTTCAGATGAGGAAGTCACCGCTAAAGTTAAAACCGAGAACAGGACCGTGCATGTTTGCTTGTTTAGTTACCTACTTAAAAAAAAAGACGCATTTATTCACATGACCTGCGTGACCTGGCTTGGATCTTTTATGTAAGACACAGAGCGATAGCATCGCACCGACCCCCTCCCCCCCCTTCTCCTAAGTGGCGTACGATACGTTATCTGACATTTCCACTGGACTGAAATGCAAAATCACACACACACACACACACACACAGTCATGCACGCACATACTCAGAGGGAACGGCAGCTGGATTTATCTCAGTCAGGCAGACAGCTAAGTGCTGAATGTCTCCACCCGCTCAGCGAGCACACTCCACTTCCATGTCTAGAATACCTCCGGCAGCCTGGGCCGCGACCTCCGGCCTCACAGGACATCCGTCCAGAAGCGCGACTGCTGAATTAATAAACAGATCGATACGGCGCTTTTAATTAATCGCTGCCAGTAAACGCATCAAAAGCATCTCGAAGCCGGGCGCAGTTTGACTATTATGGTCTTAATGTAGGGAGAATGACTTATTTAAGGGCTGCAACAAACATTTTTTGTAATTATTCGGTTTATTTTAGTTTGGATTATATGAGTAAAGGTGTTGAGAGAGCTGTTTGGTTCATAAAATGATGCAACAACTGTGAAAATTGCATGTTTCTCGCAGGCCAAGATAAGGTCTTGAGACGCCTTTATTTTGCTCCTGAACTCCATGACACTCAATGTTTTGCCACAGAGACAAAAGAAACTACAAAAATATTCACATTTAAGAAACTGAGGCCGAGAATTCTGACCTAATTTCTTATCTCCCCCTTCCTGAAATGGACTTATCTACTCTTGAAGTGGTTGTCGATCCTCTCCTAAATTGTTGCAACTCTTTATTTACTCGAAGCCAAGAGCTTGTTCGTGTTTGCAGGTTTGTGGGTCTGGGAGTCGTCGCCTTCACTCGGACTGATCTTGTATGTATGTGTGTGTGTGTGTGTGTGTCCTCCTCCCTGCAGCTCTCCAGCATGAACAGCTGGAAGGACATGCGTAAGGAGATCCTGTATCTGACCGCCAACGCCACGGGCTCCCCCAACCAGATGTACCAGGCCGTGTCGCGCATCGTGTGCGGGCACCCAGAGGGCGGCGGCCTCAAGATCAAGTCTCTGAACTGGTACGAGGACAACAACTACAAGGCGCTGTTCGGTAACCACGGCAACGACAGCGACAGCGAGCCCCTGTCCACCTACGACAACTCGTCCAGTGAGTGACTCACACTTTGTTTTGTTTTGCTTTTTTTTTTTTTTTTTTTGAAGCTTCAAAAAAAAACGTGATTTTGCTTTTTGTTCTCCGCTCCAGCTCCGTACTGTAACAACATGATGCGGAGCCTGGAGTCCAGCCCCATCTCCAGGATGATCTGGAGAGCCCTGAAGCCTCTGCTGATGGGGAAGATCCTCTACACCCCGGACACTCCGGCAACCCAGAGGATCATCCACGAGGTAGGACCACGGCTGGCAAAAGCATATCCACAGTTATCACTCAAGTATACATAGATATAGAAAGCTATAGCTATAGAAATATGTCTGTAGAAGGTGAAGTATCAACTGAAGCTTTTTACTCAACTACTTTAAGTATAAAGTGAAAGTAACCCACATATGTGTACTAGTGACTAGTGGAAAAATGATTACTCCAGTAAAGTATAGATAACCAAAATGTCGACTTAAGTTTGGTAACAAAGTATTTGTACTTTGTTTCTTGAATACGGAGATGAGCCTCTCTTCATAGGGACAATCAGTACTATGGATGGAACATGGTTAAATGAGACCGTGTGTGTGTGTTTCAGGTTAATAAGACCTTCCAAGAGTTCGGAGTGCTGAGAGACCTCGGGGGCATGTGGGAGGAGATGAAGCCCAAGATCTGGAACTTCATGGAGAACAGCGAGGAAATGGACTTGGTCCGGGTGAGTGTGGATGCCCCCGATTACACACACACACACACACGCACACACACGCGCACACACACGTGCCTCAGAGCCGAGTTCACAGTGTTCTTCCTGTTTCCACCAGGGGCTTTAAAGACGGTAATCTGCACATCTCTGTGACTAAAGTGTAATTATGTGTCCAATCTGGACCACCAGGCCACCGCAGCAGGGACCCACCTGTGACTTAATGAGGTTGATCTGGACGAAACGAGTTCATTATGCTCTCTCTCTTCCTCTCTCTTTGTCTCTCTCTCTCTCTCTCTCCGACCATGGAAGACTCTTAAATCAGGCAACATCTTTTGACGTTTTTTGGCCTGACAGCTCCTCAGAATCTTAAAGTAGAGCAGCCTGTTAAAGGGCTGTGAAACGTCGCCTCGTTCCTGTTAAGCGACGGTAATTCTACACCACTGTGCTCGTCTCTGCATGAAAGGTCTCTGGTTGTTAATATGGCTCACCGCGTCCTTAACAGCTCCGCTTCTATCTCTTCTATCTGTGGAACTGAGGGAGCACCGCCTCCACCTAGTGGTCAAAGCCGATACTGTGAAATTACTTCACTTCACGTTTTTGCCATTTTGTGACCACATAAAGCGGTGAAGACAGTCACATGAAGTCACTTATGAATCGTTAATGACATTTCAAGCTGTTTTTTTTTCTGCCTACTTATTGTAAACATGTCTTCGTTATGAAACAGCTTATGAAAACTGGAAAATGACCGTGAGAGATGCGTTAAATAGAGGCCTAGGGAAATCCAGCTAAATAGGTCACCGACCTCACAAAGAGACACACACACACACACACATAGGATGTGACAAAAATACAGGTCACAAAACCAAAAACAAGCCCAAAGGCACAGACAGATTATTCAACGGTGGCGCTTATCTCCGTGTGTTTTTGTGCGTTTTCGACCTCTTTTCTGTCCACGTTTTCTCCATCCTGATCCCATGTTCTACGACCGATCTCCCCAGACGCTGCTCCAGAACAACGCCAGCGCCGCCTTCTTCAACAACCAGCTCAGCGGGACCGAGTGGCGCGTGTCCGACGTGTCGGCGTTCCTCGCCAAGATCTCGGAGGACAAGAGGCCGGCAAGGACCGCCTACACCTGGAGGGAGGTCTTCAACGAGACCGACCAGGCCATCCAGACCATCTCGCGCTTCATGGAGGTCAGTGGAGCTCACGTACTGACCACGCCTTGTCAGCTGAGAGAGAAAGCTGGAGGAGAAAGTTGATTGATTGATTGATTGATTGAAAACGGCTCGAGCCAAATGGGGTCATGGAGTTAGAAACTCTTCCAGAACCTTCTCTGAACCCTGGTTTGGCTCTCCTCAACTCGGCTATTTTAAAGTCTCGAAATCAAATGTTCTTTGCCCCCGATTTCTGTCAAATTGAATCATCGCCCATTTGTGGTTGTGTTCTCTCTCCCTCTCTCTCTCTCTCTCCCTCTCTTTCTTTATCTCCCTCTCGCTCTCGGCCTATTAGGTCAGTGTGCCAGAGTCAGGCCTCACAATAAACAACCGACCCTCTTCTTCTTCTTCTTCTCTTCCTCCTCCTCCTACTCATACCAGATTTCAATCAGTGCTTGTTCAGCCTGCTCCAGGAATGGGCGGTCCGCTCTTCCCTCGTTTTCGAGATTCTGTATAAAGTAAACACAGACTGAAAAGCTGAAAGACTGATGCACCTTTGAGATACCGTCCTCGTCTTCTTATGCAACTAGATGGACCGTGTCTGATGGTTTTAATGTCGCCAGGGTGGATAATGCAGAGAAATGCAGATGACCCACTGACCCACTGACCGCTCCTCGCCACGTTAAGGAGATCATATAGTTCGGTCGAGTCACGCCAAGGCCCCGAGACGTCGTATAAGTCGGTTCTGCCTGGAGAATTATGAGTGTTTGCATTGTGTGGAGGGAAAACGCTGTAAAGTCAGCTTATCTTTCCCCTTTGACCTTTCGAGGTTAATCTGCTAGACAAAACAAGGTCAACCCGAGACACAAGTTAATGTGACAGGAGAATCTGTTTTCAAGACATTAAGTCACAGATCTCTTATCTCAGCTTCTTAAATGTGAATATTTTCTCTTTTTTTTAGTCCTTTGTCATCATGTTGAGGACAAAAAAGTCTTTGTAATACGGATTTTAACCCTTTTCGCTATTTTTGTCTCATTTTATAAACCAACCAACTAATGGATGAATAAAGAAAGTAATTCCTAAGTCACTTTTCAAACCCTTAGCTCGATATGTCACAATGTGTGTACCCATTTAGATAATTTTTCTCCCCTCTGGAAAGCACCTCAACATATAATTTTGTCAAAAAGCATCCATGCCGAATCTTTCCTCTAAACCCCGCGGCCATCGTTCTCTTCTCCAGTGCGTGAACCTGGACAAACTGGAGCCGGTGGCCAACGAGGAGAGGCTGGTCAACAAGTCCATGGGTCTGCTGGACAACCAGAAGTTCTGGGCCGGCATCGTGTTCCCCGACATCGCCCCCAGCAACAGCACCGACCTGCCGCCCAACGTCAACTACAAGATCCGCATGGACATCGACAACGTGGAGAGGACCAACAAGATCAAAGACGGGTCAGGAGACACATCCTGTTTCATCATCCCTGTGATGTGTTAGGGCCACATGGAGAATTTTTTTTTTAATTACAAGAATAAAGTTGTAATATTGCAAGAATAAAGCCATAATTTTCTAACCTTTTGTTTTAATGGAGGACAGCTTGTATTGTAGGATTACATATATATATTAGGATATTATATTATGTTATTTTAAGATGTGGGTTTCACAAATAAGGAGATACTTAAACTTTTGGCACATTGGCATCATATCATTATCAAGTAAAAGGACTTAAGTCTCATTAATCTATGACTTTATCCCCGTAATTTACGACTTTATTGTGATTGTTTTTTCTCGATGTGGCCCTAATAGTCCGTCACATGTCCGGGATTTTTCTGTTTTTTAACATTTTTTCTGATTTTCTGTTTCATTGTGCAGGTATTGGGACCCCGGCCCCAGGGCGGACCCCTTCGAGGACCTGCGCTACGTGTGGGGCGGTTTCTCCTACCTGCAGGACGTGATCGAGCAGGGCATCATCAGAGCCGTGACCGGCTCCAAGGAGAAGACGGGCATCTACATCCAGCAGATGCCGTACCCCTGCTACGTAGACGACATGTACGTTACATCCATCCTTCTAATATGTCAAGTAATTGAAAAAACATCCAGAAAACTTGTTCAGATGAACATGACAGAGATGAATGAGAAAAAGAGAAAGAAAACAGAAGAATTTCTCATGTTGTACTTATATGTACGAATGCACATACAGCATCTCACAAAAGTGAGTACGCATTTTTGCTGATATTTTATCGTATCCTTTCATGTGACATTACTATAGAGATCTAACCTAAAGTAACTTATATAGCAATATAATATCCAGTATCATATCCAGTAGGGCTGTTTGATGATATCACTGATATCACTTTTGTTTACAATGGATTTTCTTTTTTCTCTCCCTCCAGCTTCCTGCGGGTGATGAGCCGCTCCATGCCTCTCTTCATGACCCTGGCCTGGATGTACTCGGTGGCCATCATCATCAAGGGCGTGGTCTACGAGAAGGAGGCGCGCCTCAAGGAGACCATGAGGATCATGGGCCTGAACAACGGCATCCTGTGGCTCAGCTGGTTCATCAGCAGCCTGATCCCGCTGCTCATCAGCGCCGGCCTGCTGGTCATGCTGCTGAAGGTCCGTGTCCCTGCAGGCACCCACACACACACACACACACGCACACGTGTATGAGTGTGTGTGTGATCATGCTGTCATCATCTGGGAATGCTGAAAACAAGCGAGCACACTCATCCCTGATGTTTATAGCCGGCGGTTAATTCGATAGTCACGTTGTGTTTTTTTTCCAGTGATCTCACCACGGCATTGTCTGGAGTGATGTCACGCTGGTCGTCACAGGGAAAATATTCACCGTGTTTTCTTCTCTCTCTCTCTCTCTGTCCTCTCAGATGGGCAACCTCCTGCCTTACAGCGACCCCGGCGTGGTCTTCCTCTTCCTGGGCTCCTTCGGCGTGGTCACCATCATGCAGTGCTTCCTCATCAGCACGCTGTTCTCCCGGGCCAACCTGGCGGCGGCCTGCGGCGGCATCATCTACTTCACCCTCTACCTGCCCTACGTGCTGTGTGTGGCCTGGCAGGACTACGTGGGCTTCGGGGCTAAAGTGGTCGTGGTGCGTGCAGAGTATACATAGAAAGAAAGAGCTGATCCACTAGCTGTTTAGTTTATAAAAACAGAAACTGTGAAAAGGCAAAGACAAAGTCTTAAAATGCCTTTACTGTATTCAATGTTCTTTCATAGATGACAAAAGGAACAAGGAGCTGTTAAAATCATTCTCAGATATGTTTTTAAAGGCTTAAATTGAGAAATAATCGTTAGGGATGAAGGAATGTTCACTTTTACTTTCATAGATGACTAAATAAACTAGAAAATATTCATGTTTAAGAAGCTGAGATCAGAGGATTTCTTTCTGATTTTTAATCTGATTTCTAATGCTTAAATCAACTAATTGACTATTAGCAGAGTTATTATAATCATATGCATGTATTGTACCAATGATTTGTCGCAAGAAATACAACAGAAAGTCAGATAGAGAAACAGACATTCTGCTCATACAGTACATTAATGTTCATCTTCTCTTTTCTGTCTCTCCGTGTCCTTCCTCCTCCTCCTCTTCCTCCTCCAGAGTCTCCTCTCCCCCGTGGCTTTCGGTTTCGGCTGCGAGTACTTTGCCCTCTTCGAGGAGCAGGGGGTGGGCATCCAGTGGTCCAACCTGCTGGCGAGCCCCCTGGAGGAGGACAGCTACAACCTGACCACCTCCATCTGCCTCATGCTGTTTGACGCCGTGCTCTACGGGGTCATGACCTGGTACATCGAGGCCGTCTTCCCCGGTGAGTCCGAGGCGCTCTCCTCTCAGATCGACTCAATCGTTTTTGTAGGCGGACGGGGGCTGAAAAAAACTAAACAACGTATTCCTTCATTTTTTTTCAGGTCAGTACGGCATCCCCAGGCCGTGGTATTTCCCTTTCACCAGGACGTACTGGTGCGGAGAGAAAGAGAACAAGAACATCTCGACCCCGCTGTCCAAGAAGGGCAACGCTGATGGTACGAATCCCAATCATGTTAACGACTTTTCATTCCTTTATTCTATATTCTGTCTATATTGATATCCCTCGTTCAGCCATCTGTTATTTGTTGCTATTTCATGTCACTGTTTCGCTACTTTTACCTCGAAAGTATCTTGAGATTTGCAGTACAGCTTCACGCCACTTAATTAAAGTGTTAATCTGTGTTTTTTTCGACAGCCGTGTGCATCGAGGAGGAGCCGGGCCACATCGAGCCGGGCGTTTACATAGAGAACCTGGTGAAGGTGTACAGCCACGGGAACAAGCTGGCTGTGGACGGTCTGTCCCTGCGCTTCTATAACGGACAGATCACCTCCTTCCTGGGCCACAACGGAGCCGGCAAGACCACGACCATGTAAGATGGCGCAGAAACGAACTCGCTCATGCTTCCCCATCCATTGTGACGACATCTACTGGTATTAACTTGTACCTGTCTCCTCAGGTCCATCCTGACCGGGCTGTTTCCTCCCACCTCCGGCACGGCCTACATCCTGGGCAAGGACATCCGCACCGAGCTGAGCACCATCCGCCGCAACCTGGGCGTCTGCCCCCAGCACAACGTGCTCTTCAGCATGTACGTCTCACACATATCCTCCCCACCGAGCAGTGACTTCTCAGCCTGCTCGCAGCCTCTCACTGTGTCTTTGGTGGGATTGTTGTACTCCAGGCTGACGGTGGAGGAGCACATCTGGTTCTACGCCCGTCTGAAGGGTCTGCCGGAGGAGCAGGTGAAGGCCGAGATGGAGCAAATCGTGAACGACGTCGGGCTGCCTCACAAGAGGGATTCACGCACCAGCACGCTCTCCGGTCAGTGTCACGGTCTTCCCCCCGAACATTAGATGTTTGGCGTGGAATCGTCTTTTCTGAATGCTCATTTTTGTTGTGTTTGTAGGCGGCATGCAGAGGAAGCTGTCGGTGGCCTTGGCCTTCGTCGGAGGCTCAAAGGTTGTGATCCTCGATGAACCCACTGCCGGGGTGGATCCCTACGCTCGCAGGGGCATCTGGGACCTGCTGCTGAAATACAGACAAGGTAAACACAACTGGTTTCTAGCCTCATCGTAGTCAGTGGATGTAGTGCAGACTACATAAACATAAATGTTGAGAGCTCACAGGCAAATCATACACCCTAAACGTGCAGATTGATCGGACTTGGACTTAAGAATGTTTCATGATTTGTGAAGCTCTTCCAAAAGTTTCCCATAAGGAGTGAAAGGTTAAGAAACTGACACATTGTTGGACTTTTTAACACCCACGCTCAGGTTGACATTCACCTAGAGACACAGTTCAAACTTTAAATCGGAGACACAAGTCTCCTCTGCTGACGTGGTGTTCAACTTTTTTGATAGGATTTATAGTTTTTGATTATTCGCAGTCCAACGATCATGACCGTAGAGCCACTCGAATTTCACTCTGCTGCCATCGCCATGGCAACCACGATCAGAGGTTCTATAACCATGGCAACCTTGGGTAGAGGTTCCATCACCATGGCAACCTCAATAAAAAAGTTCCACAGAGCTGGGGGAGCAGTATTAGGGGGAGTAGTATTCATTCACTGTTTTTCTACCATGTAACCTAAATGTACCATGGGGGAAGTTATTTCTGCAGTAGTTATTTTTGTAGTTTGTGACCTGATCACGTCGGTTACTCCGTCAGGCCGCACCATCATCCTGTCCACTCATCACATGGACGAGGCCGACATCCTCGGCGACCGCATCGCCATCATTTCCCACGGCAAGCTGTGCTGCGTGGGCTCCTCGCTCTTCCTGAAGACCCAGCTGGGCACGGGCTACTACCTGACGCTGGTCAAGAGAGACTACGACCTGACGCTCCAGTCCTGCAGGAACTCCTCCAGCACCGTGTCCTACAGCAAGAAAAACGAGAAGGTACCAAAGAGACGGAAAAACAACAAACACAACACAGCTAATGAGAGCTGAATGTCGGTTTGTTAAGTCTTGTTACCTAACATGTTTATACTGTGCGTCTTTGCCCCAGGAGGACAGTGTTTCAGAGAGCAGCTCGGACGCTGGCCTGGGCAGTGAACCAGAGAGCGAAACCACCACGATCGGTATGAGCTCAGACTGCCTCTGCCTGCCAAGTGTATGCTGGATCAGCACCTCTCACAAACAAACCCTCCCCCCACAGACGTGTCCCTCATCTCCAACGTGATATTCAAGCACGTCTCCGAGGCGCGCCTGGTGGAGGATCTGGGCCACGAGCTCACCTACGTGCTGCCCTACCAGTCCGCCAAAGACGGAGCCTTCGTGGAGCTCTTCCACGAGCTGGACGACCGCCTCACCGACCTGGGGATATCCAGCTACGGCATCTCTGACACCACCCTGGAAGAGGTGTGGACCGGCAAAAAGATGAAGCATTTACTTTTAAATGTGATTTATAGATCAAAGTTAATCATGTATGTTTTCACCACTCTGCAGATTTTCCTTAAAGTAGCAGAGGACAGCGGAGTGGATTCTGTCGAGCTTTCGGGTGAGACAATCATCTTTTTTTCACACACATATTTTATTCTATAATAGCTACACAATTGAGATTCCTCGGGTGTTTTCTAGAGTCCATTTAAAGCAGGCGTTGATCTTTGTTTTGCAGACGGAGTCGTTCCCACCAGGACTCGTCGCCACCACGCGTTCGGAGACCACCAGAGCTGCCTGAAGCCCTTCACCGAGGACGACTTCGACTTCAACGACTCTGAAGGTGACCCAGGTAGAACTGCACTACCCAGCATGCAGTGCAATGATAGCAACAGCTCCGTAGCTATCATTGCTTTTTCAACTTTTTCTTATTATTATTATGATTTGATCTTTGTCTGAACCCTTAATTTGTGAAACTGGTGGAGGAAAAAAGTGTCGTCATCCGATGAGATCAGTGATTCAGTTTTAGATGATGAAATCTGGACGCAGGCTGCAGAGTTTGCTCATGTTTTGCTCTTTTTCCGTGTTCTGTGTCCAGAGTCCCGTGAGACGGACTGGCTCAGCGGGACGGACGGTAAAGGTTCGTACCAGGTCAAAGGCTGGAGCCTGAAGAGGCAGCAGTTTGTGGCTCTGCTCTGGAAACGGTTCCTCTACGCCCGGCGTTCCAGGAAAGGCTTCTTCGCTCAGGTATGTCGTTTTTCTTAGACACGCCAGCTTTGAAGTGAAAACTGTGGTGTGAGGTGTCGCGGTCGTTATAAATGAAATCGCTGTTGTTTTTTGCAGATTGTCCTCCCCGCAGTGTTTGTGTGCATCGCCCTGGTGTTCAGTCTGATCGTTCCTCCGTTTGGAAAATATCCCAGTTTGGCTCTGCATCCCAGTATGTACGGAGAACAGTTCACCTTCATCAGGTGAGATGCTTTTTGCATGTTACCCGAAGGAAATTACTGTCTTAATGTGTTTTTACCTGCTTTTTCTTTTGGGATATAAATGAAGTATTTATCTATCTATCAAACCTGCAGCATGCATGACAAGCATTATGTTATTATTGATATAATTCCAGTAACGACATGCCTGAGGACCCTCATATGAACAAACTCCTGGGTGCTCTCACGGACAAGCCGGGATTCGGAACGCGCTGCATGGAAGGAGAACCCATACCGTGAGTCCACGGATACTTTGTCCGTCCCGTTTGGAGCGTGGATCTGAGCGGGTGTTGACTGTTTCCTCCTCCTGGTTGCGCTCCAGGGACACTCCCTGCACGGCGGTGGAGGAGGGCGAGTGGTCGGTCCCGGAGGTCTCCCAGAGCGTGATCGACATGTTCGACAAGGGCAACTGGTCCATGGAGAACCCGTCCCCGCTGTGCGAGTGCAGCTGTGGGGGACGCAAGAGGATGCTTCCGGAATGTCCCGCCGGAGCCGGGGGACTCCCTCCGCCACAGGTTTGTCCACACCGCCTGATTCTGAAAAAACACGTACAGGGACAAATTATGAAAACAAATTGAATGAAATATCTTTTTTTTACGCGTTTCCAGATGAAAATCAGTGATGAAGACACGCTTCAGAATCTGACGGGCCGGAACGTCTCGGACTACCTGGTGAAGACCTACGCTCAGATAATCGGGAAAAGGTGACGCTCGTCTTCATTTTGACGCATCCGCACGACTCATTCTCTCTCATTCGAGGACACGTCGAGATACATGTTTGTTTTTTCTTCTTCTTTTCCAGCCTGAAGAACAAGATTTGGGTGAACGAGTTCAGGTGCGTTTATTAGTCAATAGTAATATCGATCCCGGTGGCTTTCAACTGTTCAACGCTAATAGTGAAATATTGCTTCTGCTCCTCACAGATACGGTGGATTCTCCCTGGGGGCCAGGAACTCTCAGCTGCTCTCCCATACGGATGAAATCGACGTCGCGATCGCTCAGCTGAGGAGGCGCTTCCGACTGGAGCGAGTAAGAGATAGATAGATAGATAGATAGATATTGTTTTACAGGATCATATTACAGACCTGTTCAAGGTTTTGCTCCTTTGTGGTTTCGGTGAGTCACACTGAGACAGTGACTCATCCCAGCTCTTAAACGTTTGTAGAATTACGTTACATATCCGGCCTGGGTTTCATTAGCTCTAATGACCTTCTCACTCTCTCTCTCCCTCTCTCTCTCTATCTATCTCTCTCGCCCACCCTCCCTCTAGGGAAGCGCAGCAGATCGTTTCTTTCACAGCCTTTCCAGTTTCGTCCAAGGATTGGACACCAAGAATAACGTCAAGGTTAGCACACACACACACACACACACACACACACACACACACACACACACACACACGCACACACACACACACTGGTTATGCAACAGCACGTGCCTGTGTAGATTACCATCAAGCTTTCCTCATCAATTTCTTAAACAAAGCCGCCCCTCTCACCCCTCCAAACGTCTTACTCGCCTTAATCACATTGTGTAATTTTCTCTACGGGCTGAAACATTTGATGCAACTAGTAATTTGATGTAATTTGATGATGTAGACGCTATCAAAACTGAACACAAACATAAACATATTGAAATAGATCTGAAGAAATGACAAGTGAAAATAAACAGGCTAAAGCTAAAGATAATATGTGTATTTGTTTAGCGAGCTAACTTTGTCCCACTCAGTAGTGTGCTCAAGTTGTGTTCAGGTACCATCGGAAATTTGTGCTACTTATATTATGTTAGAGGTCCCCTGCAAGCTTTTTTTTATGTCACAGACACTGAAACATTCACCTCTATCTCTCTCTCTCTCTCCAGATCTGGTTCAATAACAAAGGCTGGCACAGCATCAGCTCCTTCCTCAACGTCATGAATAATGGCATCCTGCGGGCCAGTCTGCCCCGTGGCCAGGATCCCTCCAAGTTCGGCATCACCGCCTACAACCACCCGCTCAACCTGACCAAGGAGCAGCTGTCGCAGGTCGCACTGTGAGTATAGACACGCTCAGACACACACAAACATGTCCAGACATGACATGCCCAGACACGCCCAGACACACCCAGACACACCCAGACACGCCCAAACATGCCCAGACACGCCCAAACATGCCCAGACATGCCCAAACATGCCCAGACATGACATGCCCAGACATGCCCAAACATGCCCAGACACGCCCAAACATGCCCAGACACGCCCAGAAATGCCCAGACACGCCCAAACATGCCCAGACATGCCCAGACATGCCCAAACATGCCCAAACATGCCCAGACATGACATGCCCAGACATGCCCAGACATGCCCAGACATGACATGCCCAGACATGCCCAGACATGCCCAAACATGCCCAGACATGCCCGGACACGCCCAGACACGCCCAGACATGCCCGGACACGTCCAGACACGCCCAAACATGCCCAGGCATGCCCAAACATGTCCAGACATGCCCAGACATGCCTAGACACGCCCAGACATGCCCTGAGATGTCCAGACTCGTCCAGACATGCCCAGACACACCGTTTCTCACCTTTTCTTAAAGAGACAGCGCCTCTCAACATCTCTCTCTCCTTCTCCTCCTTCTCTGCCTCCCTCTCTCTCCGTCTCCTCCAGGATGACCACATCGGTGGACGTGCTGGTGTCCATCTGCGTGATCTTCGCCATGTCCTTCGTCCCAGCCAGCTTCGTGGTCTTCCTCATCCAGGAGCGAGTGAACAAGGCCAAGCACATGCAGTTCATCAGTGGAGTGCAGCCCTTCCTCTACTGGCTGGCCAACTTCGTCTGGGATATGGTGAGACACGTCCGCAGCTCACCTTCTTCAGATCAGAGGAAGGGAAAAAAAAACAAAAAAGTACCTGGACATGTTGGGTCATCTTCGCTCATCCTCCCTTTTCCTCACAGTGTAACTACATCGTCCCAGCCACGCTGGTCATCATCATCTTCGTGTGTTTCCAACAAGACGCCTACGTCTCCTCCACCAACCTGCCTGTGTTAGCCCTGCTGCTGCTGCTCTACGGGTGATTATTATTTTATTTTATTAATTTCTTTACTTTTCCCTCTCTCTCTTTTGTCAAAATGAGGGAAATATTTCTATTCTGGTTTGCTTAAAATCTTTTCTCTAAAGGTTCCATTTTCAGGGAGATGGATATCATAATTATATGGAGAATATAATGATAAAACAGTATTTCAATCGGATGTAGAAAAAGTCCTAATTTCTAAAGTTAAATAGTTGTTCACATGGCATTTTTGTCATTGCCTCTGGAAAAAACACCTAGTGATATTTTACCAGTTTTGCCAGTTTCTTATGACAATATATAGGTGTTGCACATTTCTAGGGCTAATGGAAACACACTTAATAAGATAAGATTGGACAAGTACTTTATTTGTTCTCTCTAATGGTAAAAAGTGAAGACAGGAAAACTGTAATAATAGTAACAGAGTAGTAATATGTCTCATCTAAAGCAATGTGTTTCTCTGTCTGTCTCCTCAGGTGGTCCATCACTCCTCTGATGTATCCGGCCTCCTTCTTCTTTAAGATCCCCAGCACGGCCTACGTGGTCCTGACCAGCGTCAACATCCTGATAGGCATCAACGGCAGCGTCTCCACCTTCGTGCTGGAGCTGTTCGGAAGCAACGTAAATACACTCCTCCCAGTCCGCATCCAAAGTAGAAACGAGTGAGAAGAAAGTGCTCGAATTGACTCTGTTTGTTTGTTTCTTTCTTTCTTTTCTAGGAAATCGGTGGCATCAACGACATCCTGAAGAACGTGTTCCTCATCTTCCCTCACTTCTGCCTGGGCAGAGGTCTGATCGACATGGTGAAGAACCAGGCCATGGCCGACGCTTTGGAGAGATTCGGTAACTACTGCAGATCTCTCCTCTGACATTTAGTTTTTTATATATATTTTTGCATTTTTGTCCATGTTCAGAGGTCTAAATGCACATTCATAAAGTTGCCTTAAAAATATATTATAGATTAGTATGATATTCTACTATATGCTTGATATATTCTGATTTGGAGGGCAGCAGTAAAATCATAGATCAATTTAATCAATATTTACACCCAGACATAATAAAATAATAAAATGCATTCTGCTTTAATGGCTTCATAATCAACAGCCCACGACTTTACTGTAGAATCTATTCATGCCATGTGTGTGAAACAGCCAAAGTTATCAAAAAAATGAAGAATGAAAAGCACATAAACTGTGCATGAAATCCCTTTAGAAAAGTCCAAATACATATATTTAACATGTGTGTTGCCTGTGTGTGTGTGTGTGTGTGTAGGTGAGAACCGGTTCCGCTCCCCCCTGGCCTGGGACATGGTTGGCAAGAACCTGTTTGCGATGGCGATCGAGGGCGTGATCTTCTTCTGCATCACCGTGCTCATCCAGTACCGCTTCTGCTTCAAGCCCAGGTGGGTGACAACCTTCCAGGTCTCACGTCATCTTCCCAGAGAGAGTAGCGGGTACAGTAGAGCGGTCTCCAACCCGTGCCGCCTGCTGTCCCTCCCCAGGTCGTCCACCAGCCACCTGAAGCCCATCGGAGAGGAGGACGAGGACGTGGCCCGGGAGCGGCAGAGGATCCTGAGCGGAGCCGGGCAGTCCGACATCCTGGAGCTCAAGCAGCTCACCAAGATCTACAAGAGGAAACAGAAGCCGGCCGTGGACCGGCTGTGTGTGGGAATCCCGCCCGGAGAGGTACGGACACACACCGTGAGAATACAGCTCATCATGTGGCTTTGTTTGTGTGTATGAGTGAGAGATTCAATGTCTGGTCTGTCTCCTTCCAGTGCTTCGGTTTGCTGGGAGTGAACGGAGCAGGGAAGACCAGCACCTTCAAGATGCTGACAGGAGACTCTATCGTCACCAGCGGGGAGGCCTACCTGGCCGGCAAGAGGTACTGAACCCGAAAATACTGAAATCCAATAGTTCAAGAAATGAAGAAAAATGATCTTAACTATTCCTCCAGGACAGGAAATTAAATGTCATTGAGATGAGGACAAAAAAAAGAGGCTTTTAAAGATGTTATCTTGGACTTTGTGAAACAGGCAATGACACGTTTCACAGTTTCTGCCTCATTTTAGAAGACAAACTTATATATATAAATAAAGAAAATAATCATCAGATTAATCAGTGATATCACCTGTTTTAGAGTTTATATTGAGGTACAGCTTGTCTGACTGACAATCTCAAATTAAAGGGGCGAGAGCTCATATCCACGGTGTTTGAAATAGATTTAGGATAGATAGGTACATAATAGAAAGAAATAAATATATTTACTCTAAGAAGTAAGTTTCTAGAACTAAATACTGACTCAAAGTTTCACCTGATATTCCCCTCCAGTGTGAACACGGAGATCGACGAGGTGCACCAGAACATGGGCTACTGTCCTCAGTTCGACGCCATCAACGACCTGCTGACCGGCCGAGAGCACCTGGAGTTTTACGCCATCCTGAGAGGAGTTCCCGAGAAGGAAGTCTGCGAGGTCAGCAGCACGCATTCAGCCAAAAAAAAACTCTTTTTTTGCCTCGGTTTATTATGGTTCTAAACAATGAAAATGGTTGAAAACCTCCCATCCCGTCCACTAGGTGGCAGAGTGGGGCATACGTAAGCTGGGCCTGGTGAAGTATGTGGACAAGTCGGCAGGGAGCTACAGCGGAGGAAACATGAGGAAGCTGTCCACGGCCATCGCTCTGATCGGAGGACCTCCGGTCGTCTTCCTGGTGAGTGGAGACGCGTTTTGGCGCGAAGCACACGCACGTTATGGGAGGACAGGAAGCTGAGGGTGCGTTTCCTGTTTCGCAGGACGAACCCACCACAGGCATGGACCCTAAAGCGCGGCGCGCTCTGTGGAACGCCATCCTGAGCATCATCAAAGAGGGACGGTCCGTAGTCCTGACCTCCCACAGGTAAACAGCCTCTGGATTCTCATTCATATATCAATAAAACGAACCATTGAGGGGCTTTTTAAGACGTGTCCATGTTGAAGTTTATCTACGCACTGGTCACATGACCAGTTCACGTCATACAAGGTGGCAGAGGCTGGATTGAAGTCCATCTTAATCTAATTTACAACATCATGGACGTCCAAAATGTTTCTCAGAGTCAAAATCTTTATGAGAATTATGGGATGACATGAGTCAAGACTTTCCCAGAAAACCTGGAAGAAACAATTGTACTGTATCGAGATTTAAGAAATCTTAATTTTGAGGAAAATATCGTTATGGAAACACAATCATCGGGGTGGTCCTGGGTGGCATTGGCACACGCTTTGATATGACTGGATAAATGCCGTTTAAGGCTGAACTTTAACTGTATGGGTCAAAGTCAGATTGTGAACAAGTACTTCTTTTTGTGATTTGCAGCATGGAGGAGTGTGAAGCACTTTGCACCAGGATGGCCATCATGGTCAACGGCAGGTTCCGCTGCCTGGGCAGTGTGCAGCATCTCAAGAACAGGTGAGACGACAAAACACACCAAAAAAACCCCAAGAAAACACAAAAAAAACCTGTCTCCATTCATCAGTCGACCGGTCCGGGTGACTCAAACCGTTTCCCTCCCTGCAGGTTCGGTGACGGCTACACCATCATCCTGCGGGTGGCCGGTCCAGACCCGGACCTGCGGCCGGTGATGGAGTTCATCGAGCGGGAGCTCCCGGGCAGCACGCTGAAGGAGAAGCACCGCAACATGCTGCAGTACCAGCTGCCCACCTCCCTCACCTCGCTCGCCCGCATCTTCTCCCTGCTCTCCTCCAACAAGGAGGCGCTGAGCATAGAGGACTACTCCGTCTCCCAGACCACTTTAGACCAAGTAAGACTCGGACGCTCACAACCACCAGAGCTGTCTTTTTACCCACAAGTCATTGAACGCAACGTTTACAGTGTCTCTGAGATATTTAACCGATAGATTAGATAGATACATTAAACAGGAAGTAGTAATGTGAAGTAGTGAGCAAATTTACTAACTAACTTACTAACTATGTCATGATAAGCTGAAATAAGTAAAATAATGATCAAATACAACCCGTGAAATAATAAAAATATATAATAAATGATACAAATACAATGACAATCTAAAGTGGTAATAAACCACACTATAATAATAATAATAATAATAACAATAATAATAATAATAATAATAATAATAATAATAACAAAAATAATAATAATAATAATATCAAACATGTAAAGAAAAAATATGTAAAGTAATGGTAAAAATAAATCAGGTAATATAATAGTAACATGTAATGACAAGTAATAAAAGTACAATAAATATAGCTAGAATAAAATTTAAGTTAAGTAATAAACTGTCATAGTAATAACACAATATAATAGCAAGTAAAGTTATATAATAGGCAAGTAATGAGTCATCATAACATGTAATAACAAGTAATAAAAAGTATCATAAATTAAACTATAATAAAATATAAGTTAAGTAATAATAAACTATGATAATTATAGTGATAACAAAATAGAACAAGTAAAGTAAGAATGTGATGTAATAAACAAAGCAATGAGTAATAAGAACATGTAATAACAAGTGATAAAAGTATATCATCAGGTGTAGTCATTAAGTGTGTGACATCCTGTGACAGCCTGTGAACGACTGTGATCGTCCCTAATTCTAATCCCTCCTCCTCTTCCTCCTCTTCCTCCTTTTCTCTCCCGCAGGTGTTTGTAAACTTCGCCAAGGACCAAAGTGACGAGGACCACTTGAAAGACGTCCACCTGAACAAGCGGGACGCTGTGGTAGTGGACATTTCCCAGCTGAACGCCTTCCTCATGGACAACAAGACCAGGGAGAGCTGCGTCTGATCCCACCACGTCCCTCCCTCCCTCCTCCCTCCATCCCTCCATCCCTCGCTCCTCTCGACTCCCACCAAACGTGGCCCACTAACCAGCGGAGGAGGAGGAGGAGGAGCCGGAGGAAGAGGCGGATGATAGCGCAAAGTGGCGGAACGATGAACTGTGTTCCCCCCCGTTCTTTTTTTATTTCTATTTTTTAGTCTTTTTTAATTGTTCATCATTTCTCAGTGGACCTGCACTTCAGCGCACAGCCTCCCGACGAGGCAGGACTGCAGGTTGTTCTTTTTTCCCTTTTTTTTGTGAAAAAAGACACTGAAAGAATGAAAACTCAATGCAAATCAATGCAAGAAATACATATATATAGATATATTTAAAGGTGAGAGGATTTTCCCTGTGAGGGCTGGAGACCGGTGCTTCTCCTTCACTATTTTGGAAAAGAGACGGAGGAAGAAAAGGACACTTGAAAGTGACAGCAGGATTTGACAAAAACAAAAACAAAACAAAAAAAAACAGGCTGTGTCCGACTGGAAAGTTAGACACGGGACATAGCGTTCCTCACAGTAGGTAGCGGGATGTTTGAAGCTCAGATCCTTCACTGCCAGCTCGATCGACAGGCGGACCGACTACTTTTCTATCAGGGTCGAACCTCTGGATAGCTCTTCGTTACCAAACACAGTTGTTGTTGTTGTTGTTGTTGTTGTTTTTTTATATATATAATGCGAGTTATAGCAAAGATTTTACAATTCAGTTGATTTGAGGCACAATCACGCAACTCTATTAATTTCTTACTAATCAAATTTAACCTCTATGGAGTTTTTTTTTTATCCCGCCCCTTTGGATAACAATTAAGACGTATGACCAAGTTGTCTTTTTTGGTTTTGTTTTGTTTAGATTTCTTTTTTTTTCTAAATTTGTTGTCCTCGGTGTCCTTGACATTGTCCAGCACAGTGCCTATACTGTATTATCACAGCTGAGAAAGAGAGAGAGATAAATCCGAGCACTCCGTTTTAAGAAAACCAAACCCGACCCGCGCTCACGTAGGCTGCTAAGAGAATGTATACGACTGATCCCGTCACAAAAAGCACAACAACAAGAAAAAAACAACAAAATGAGCCGAATCGTTGAGCTTGACTGTTCAGACTGTGTCGAATACGACAAAACACACACACACACACACACACAAAAAAAGAAAGAAAATGTTGCTCTCTTACAAACAAACAAACAAAAACGGATGGAGAATTCCTGGAGAATTTGGACTGTTTTTACTGTTGTTACCATGGAAACGGATGGTTGGAGATATAATCCCGCATGCTTTCTCCTGGGCCTGGACAACCAGCAGCTCGATGGGCTCGTCCAAGGACGTGGAAAAAATGGACCCGGACTTTTTTGTCACACAGACGTGTACGTGGAGTCTGGAGAGTCCCGGGGTTGATGATGTGGGATGGAGGGAGGCGGAGCTTTGTTCCCGGCCTTTTGTTTTTGTTGTTGTTTTGACACCTTGAGCCGTGGCCGATGTGGATATTATTATGTACAGTAGCAGCAGTAATCTTGTGACGTCGAGTACTACATGACCAGTGGAAGTGGTGAACAAAAAAAAAAAAGGATAAACGTTTATCTGTGCCAAATCGAGCTGAATTATGTATCTTTGAACGACCGACCAGCATCGACTGTTTTTTTTTTTTTTCCTAAAAAAAAAAAAAAAAAGTCACTGTAACATTTCAGTTGTGTTGGCTCATTATTTTGTCTTTTAGTTCCACAAACTAAACAGAAATCTTCCTCCTCCTCTGCCATCGTCTGCAGCTCTGAACAAAAACCTCAATGTGAATGAAAATCTTTTTTTTTTTTTGTTTTTTTGTTTTCATTTCCTGGTAAAGTTGCCAAACTCTAACATTTTGTATCGGTCGAGTTTTAGACACGAAGGCTGAGACGCTTTTCATCAACAACAGGGACCACGTCACCATTAATTAAGAGGATTGTCCTTTTGTAACGCTTTATAGACCGACACCATCATATCCAGGGTTTTAGATGATTGACATCAGGTTGTCATTACGGGTGCTCCGTCTCATATACATATATATATATATATGTATATATATATATATATGTATATATATAAACAATATAATAATGATTCCGTTCTCTCTGATCCGATCTTTGGCTTTTCCAAGCACTTTATCGTTAAAAGACTGCACAGCCTGTGGTGTCAAAAAAGACTTTTACAGAGGAAGAGAAAAGTTTTCACAACAAATGTCTGCACTGGAAGCACACAGACGATAATAAAAATGAAGCTACGCTGACACTTGAATCAGTGGAGGGGGGCCGGCACGTGACCGAGTGGAGCGGTAAAAGGAAAGAGAAGAAGAAAAGAGAAAAAGCAAGAGATGGCGGTGAGATAGAGAGAGAGAGAGAGGGAGAGAAAACGCAGGACGGGGAGATTTTTTTTGGGGTGATTTTTCTCTTCTCGTGCTCAATATTATTATTTGTTTACATTTTTAAGTATTATTAAACAGCTGTTTGGGTAAGTTACTCATTGTGTATAGTTACTCTTTGCATTAATAAATAAATAAAAAATTCATACATTTTGAAAAAAAGAAAATCTTCTGGTCTGTTTATTTCTGTTTTACTGTGTTGAATGTAAACAAAAACAAAAAAACAAAAAAAAAAAACTGTGGCCAACGAGAGAACAAAAGATATGCATATGTGTGTCTATAAGTTTCTAGAGCGTGCATGTGTTTGATTGCACCTGCTATGTTCCCAGGCACACACCCACACCCACACACACACACACACACACACACATAGTCCCACACCCACACATGCACCCACACACACACACACACACACACACACACCTCACTCAGTAGTTTCAACCACTCTTGAGTTGTTCATCCACCGACATCATGGCCGGGAAAACTGTTTTTCTGGGACTTCTGCTGCTCATCTGTCTGGCTGCAGGTAACGCTTCATTTAACGACTGAATTACTTCACTTTAAGTTAGTTTTACACCTTCGTTTGAGGGACACTGAATTACCTCTTTTTTTAGACATGATAACTGAGTATGAAGTCAGCTTCCTTTTGTGCTTTATTGCCTTATGACATCATTAAAATACGGCTTCTTTCATCACTGATTAACAGAATAAGACCAGAATAAGACCCAAAATCAACAGACCTGCGCAAACGTAATCGCCTTGTTTGAATCTGGTTTAGAGGCTTTCTATTGGAGGGAAATAACACATACCCTCTACCTGTATTTATCACATGTTAAAAAGCCAACAGAGCCCCAAAATGTCACTACGGCCTTTTCTCATTCCAGAATAAACTAATGCAATCCCAGTCGATGTGAGCTTGCGCTCAGGTCGCATTGTGTTTCTGCATCATTGTGTTTTCCACACGCATAGAAAAGGGCCGTTCATGGGGGTTCAAAGTCAGTCTTTTTTATCTCTCTCTCCTTTTTTTTTTTACACATTTATGGTTCAAAGACGTCATGTGTTTTCCTTTCCAGGCGCCGAGCGGAGCTCCGGACTCCTGAGAAAGGTGCTTAGACTCGAGGCTGTGAAAGTGGGATTTAGATAGATAGAGGAGGTGAATGTGGTGAGAGGTAGAGAGAGAGAGAGAGAGAGAGAGAGGCCCGGTCTCATCACATCCTGGATGTGTTCCTGTTCGCAGCCGTCCTGCCCTGACATGACGGATATCGTGGCGTGCCCTTTGAACCTGGCTCCGGTCTGCGGCAGCGACGGCAACACCTACGCCAACGAGTGCACGCTGTGTGCACAGAGGCAGTGAGTGCACACAGCTGCTGCCAGCGCCGAGCCTTCTCACACACACACACACACACACACACATATATGCACACACAGGTTTACAGTAGGAATGACAGAAGTGCCAGTGACGCCCCCTGCTGGAGCTGTGGGTCAAATGACAGAGAGCTAACTCATCATCATCGTCATCCTGGTCTTTACTGGAAATGAGCTGCTGGTAGATATGAGAAAATGACAGTCAGACATCTTCAGATTAATTCAGGACAAAGTGGTAGAATTTTAAGATGTGAGATTTACTATTGGAAATAAATAGGGGCTGGATTGGAAGTATGATTATTTATGTAGAGGATTACTTCCTCGATTGATGGATTAGTTGTCTGGTTAACACAAAAACTGCCTTTAAACTGTTTTGTTTTTTGTCCTTACTCTAACAACATTCATTCACATTTTCACATTGTCAAAAAAGACAACAAAACACAGAAATTGTTGAGATCTGAGGATTTTGTGTGAACTGGTTAAAATATATCTAAAACAAAAAGCTGTAATCCTGAATTCAGTTTATTAGTGATTTGCATCCTTTTAACTTTTATGTGATTTTCACTTATTTCTAGTGAATGACTTTACTCTTTGTCGTTTCTTCTATTATCTTTTGTCTAATATTATTAACCCTCTCACCTGTTTGTAGTTGTTTTATTCTTTTCTTACTCTTTCATGTTTTTTTCCGCTTTGAAGCTCTTTGAGCTAAAAGCTGTCTTTAAAAAGTACTCTATATGGTCAATAAATTATTAGTATCTCTATTTAAAAAAAGTACATAGAAATCCATAGAAATCTCCACAGATTAACAGATTGGAGACAAGACAGTTTCTGTTCCTCAACCAGTCTGCAGCTCTTTTATTTGATCACAAACGATGCTTTCAATCAAACCCATATCTTATATCATTATTATCTTTGCAGAGTGACCAAGACGGACATCCTGGTGGCCAAAGAGGAGAGCTGCTGACCTGCTCCGCCTTGATGTCCCCACCCTGGTGACCGATCAGGATCTGATCGTCCAAATGGTCCAGGAGGGTCACGGAGATGTTCCCGACTGTCCTCGATGCAAAGAGCAATAAATATCATTCAGCAGGAAACAAGACTCTGCATTTTTCCTCTCATATTTAGTGAAATTCGAGTCAATAGGAATCAATAGGAGTAAAAATCTGAAGATTTATTAGATGAGGATAAGATAAGATAAGATAAGATAAGATAAGATAAGATAAGATAAGATAGGATACTGTAGGTACTTTATTTATCCCTGAAAGGAAATTATTCAGTTCAGCAGCCAAAGTCACACTGAAGAAATCACATTCACAATACACAACACAGTAGATAATAATAATAAGTCATAACAGGTATAACAACTATGATGGCATAACAAGTATAATAAGTAAGTAAAATAATAGCAATATGTGACTAATAATAAAGTGTAGTAATGATACCTTAAATTGTTGAGGCAGGAATGATGACAATAAATAGATAATGGATAAAAGTGAAGGTAAGACAGAGAAGGAATTCAGGGGAAATCATTCTGCTTTGTGTGTAAAGGCAGCAGGTGAATGAACGGGAGGTCGTTATCTCTGAGAGAGCCAAATATTTACCCTCCTCATACTGAGTAACACAGCGGTCACCTGTGTGTGTGTGTGTGTGTGTGTGTGTGTGTGTGTGTGTGTGTGTGTATGTGTGAGTGTGTGTGTGTGTGGACACTGAAAATGATGAACTGAAAATTGTGAGCAACGAAGGAGGAAGTCGGGAAGGAGCGCCGAGCGTGACAACAACGGGAGACAGGAAACCGAAGACGCATGTATATGTGTGTGTGTGTGTGCGTGGAACGAGGTGCAATGCAGCAGTCGAGTGCTGGGGTCAAAGGTCAGAGAGGGGATGGCTCACACGCCCGAAATCAGGAAGCGCGGCGGCTTCCATGAAGTCCCCGTTGTTTCCTGAATCTTCAGGGCAGAGCAGCGGGAGCGAAGCCTCGAGGAGCGGCATGACAACAAGAAACCAGAGCCAACATGAGTGAGTACCCGACTGTCAACGCTCACACGCTCTGTTTACGTTTTCTATACAATCCTACACCTGGACAGTTTGACTGACTGCAGACAATGACAGAAACCTGAGAGAAATCCTACTACAAGTTGCCACTTAGAGTAAAGATCTGCATGTATACTGTGTGCGTCCTGTTTGTGCACTTGTCATTTGAAGCCTTTTTTGTGCTTATTTGTGCCTTATTCCTTGCTCATTTTGCATCTTTACAATTTTCCCTAAACAAAAGTTATTTGACTACCTGGCTTTCAGCACGATTTTGATGGAGTTGTTCAAATCGGATCCTTTAGTGTTTCAGGGTTCGCCCTGTTGAATCTTATTGTTGTGTTGTTGTTCTGCAGGGACCTTGGCACAGATCTGCTCTGTGACAATGGAATCTCCATGGATCTCTTCCTGCACCTGTCAATGATCCCGGCCGTGAGTTCCCCCACGTTAAAACTTCACTGAGAGCGTGTGTCGTGTCACGAGTCGGACTTTACTGCTTTGTTTTCAGCTGTGATCCAGCAAAGGGTTTGGGTATTTTAAGAAAAGCAACTAAGCTGTTGAGGCAAGACAAGTCTATTTGTATAGGACTGTTCTTACACAAGGCAGGACGAAAGAAAAAGAAACACTTAACTGTTGAATGAATGAATATCCATAAAAAAACAAAATCTAAGCATTAAATTTCTCTCTCTGCACTTTAACAATTATATCACAAGTGTTTACATGGATCTGTATCAAAGTGATGATGGAATTAGCTAAAAGTGGGGGAAAAAATTAGGACAAAATGAGGAAATGTGGAAAGTGAGCACAAATATTTTGTAACCATACATTTGGCACCTCATAGTTTTCACTCCTACATAGAGTTGTTTCTCTTCTCTTGCAGGTGTTGATCATCGGGGTGCTCTCGTTCCTCCAGACAAGAGTGAAGGCTCTGGGCATCGACCACAGGCTGCCCTTCCTCAGAGGACGTTTCGCTATCGTGGTGTGAGTCATAGTAACTAGAGAATAGCCTTTAGTTATTAGCTATTAGGTATTAACCATCAGCCATTATAGGAAAAAAAAAAAGATTAAGACAGCCCATTCTTTCCTTCTGGATGCCAGGATAGGCCAAAAATTGATATTCTGTTACGAAAAAATTTAGCAAATGCCTCCCAGTCAAACCGCATGTTTTGATGTATCAACTGCTGAAGTAGCACATAGCATGTAGCACTAGTTTGAGAAAACAAACAAAATGGCGGCCCTTATAAAAATTCCCTACGGTTTCCTTCGGTTCGGTTTCGTTCAGTATCCATGGCTTTACAAGTAATCATGGTAATTTCAAGTACTATAATGGTTCATCTGTAGATCTTTAAGGTAACTATGTTGCTGCTTTCATGAAAAATGTGAAAAAATCATGGTTATTTCATCCCAGTAAAGCTCTGGTTGATTTTCGTAAGGTCGAGCCCAAAGTATTCACATTAGTAATAACTCTGAATTTGAAAAGAAAGATTTGATCCAGCTTCTCAGCTCCTCCATCTTTGCTCTCTAGAACTGGGGTCATTTCCCAGGTCTACTTAAAGCAGCCTCTACAGCCTCGTATATCCATGTTTGTACTGGAGATTTTCTTGTCGTGCCAGGCCTTTGGACACGGTGGGCAGCCTCAGTAACCGCTGGTCCTACGGGTTCGCCTTCGGAGCCGTGTCCTCCAGCGTCCTGCTGCTCTTCTCCGAGGGCTACATCCCCTTCACGGTCCCGGCCTGGGCCAGAGGTGCTGCCGTGTTTGGAAACTGTTTGCAATGATATGAGATACGAGGGGAATAAGCTCCTGATTCCTGATATCCGCCCTCAGCTATCATGTTCCTGGTCGGAGCTTTGGAGGTGGGCCTGGTCTACTTCCCCTTCTTCGCCTGCCTGTCCACACCCTTCAGAGCAGCCGGAGCCGTGCTGGGGATCCTCTACTCTCTGATCTGGTGAACGCTCTCACTGTACAGTCAGGCTAGCCCTGCAACAAATGATTGCCTCTGAGTAAAACGATGGAAAAATTGTGATAATTGCTTTATACCCAAACACAAAGGCGTGTAAATGTCTTTTTTTTGTGGTTTTTGGGCCAATTTTTACACAATTTTGTGTCATCAAGGACAAAAAAAAAGAGAAAATATGCACATTTTTGCAGTTGAGATCTGATCACTTTGCCTTAATTTCTTCAAATTCACAACAGTATTAATCTCCACAACTGTTGTCGATTCTCCTATTAGTCCATTAATCGATTACTGTAGCTGTTGCAGCTCTAATCCAGTTGCATGTCTTGTTCCGAGGACGAGTCCATTTACTTGACTTTTACACAATACTGTGGAAGAAGTTATCCAATAGTTACAGCTTC
Source organism: Karalla daura (assembly GCA_029224185.1). Classification (NCBI taxonomy): domain Eukaryota; kingdom Metazoa; phylum Chordata; class Actinopteri; order Chaetodontiformes; family Leiognathidae; genus Karalla; species Karalla daura. Next base: position 4,084,348 of record CM055189.1, on the reverse strand, counting down.
TTATTCATGCTTATCAGACTGACTCCATTCCTTATCTTCAAAGATTCTTTTATCTGTTCTTATCAGGTGAGGGAATAAAGGATTACAAATGGGGTTTTTGTTCTGCATTAACTCTCTTTTACAACACATTTTGGAACAATTCACAGTTGTTACAGAGCTAATTTCTAATTACCTTGAAACAAAACTGCAACTACACAAATAATTCACTGGAGATGAGGACATATCAAACATAATGACCCCTGTGCCTGTTTGCAGGATCACCATCACAGTCTTTGATGCGTTCACCTGTCCTGCTGGTAAGGTAGGTGAGTACTGAAGCAAACGCAATGAAAACTGGTAGAGGGAAGAAAGAACAACCGAAACATCATAAGATGTGTAAATAACTGTGTTTGATTTTTCAAGATCTTGGGTCCGTACCAGAAGATCATCGTGCAGTGGCCCTGCATCCTCTCCCTCGTCTTCCTCTTGGGACGTTTCATCTACATCCTGATCAAAGCCGTTCGGATACGTCTGCAGCTGGAACAGGAGGTCAGTTTGCTGTAGGATTTCTGTTTTACTTCAAAAGTGAGTGTTAAACTTGTGGATGGAAATCACAACACGGATGAAACTGAGGTGCATTTACAAGGGGTGTAGGTGGGATGCCCACACTGGAAAGAGCTGGAGGAGAAGTTGATCAGGGTTTAGATAGAGATGAAAAGACAAGACTGTTTACAAAGAACAGAATTGGAGCAGAAACAGGAGCCTGGAAGACCAAATATCACCGGAGATGAAAACTATTTTCCGATGCATTTCCCCTCTTTTTTTCTAATCATTATCTTGCTGATTGTTGTAAAATACTTTGTGTGTTTATCCTTACGAAAGATATTACTCTCAGGCCAGGATGGAGCTTGAAATGATTCAGTTTTGCAGATCAATCATGAATGTCTTCATCTTGGCCAGGACAGATGTGCCTGGATATTTCATATAAGTACAACCTCTGGGTGATAAACTGTTTGTTGCTGCCACTGTAGGACCCCGTGGATCTGATCGAGCAGCACCAGGTGCAGCACGTGAAGAGCCTGCTGAGGAAAACACCTTCAGACAAGTAGAATACACTCTGCTACGCACCAATTTCACAACAAACTTTTAATACTTTCCCTTTTCTAGGTCAGATGAGATAATAGCAATAGCAGAAGGTCAGGGATTAATGATCTATCAAACTGAAAAGTGATATCAGTGGTATCTGATGTTACATAAACGTTATCTGAGCATATAGGTGATAGTACATTCTGAGCCCAGCCTCCTGCAACATTAAGGTCATGATTTGAAATGTGTTAAGTCACACTGAATTGTCTGACCTCCTTTTCCGGATCACAGAAAGCCCCTTAGCTGGTTCCAGAGCAGAGTGTACGAGTGGGACCCCAACTTCAAGTTCCCCAACAGGATCATAGGCACCGCTATCATATCCCTCATAGGCCTGTATACGGTACAGAAGCACGTCTCTTAGATCAAACCTGAAAGTCATATCACCCTCTGCCAGGTCTCAAGTTTGTTTCTGCTTTCGCCTAGATGACCTTGGCTGACTACAGCCTCAGCCATTTGGCCTTCCAGCGGGTCGAGAGCTGGAAAAACTTGTTACAACATCTGGCGATTTCTTGCAACCAGACCGAGGCTCTGGGTGCCATGATACCTCAGCTGGAGGAATTCATTGATGTGGCCAAGAGTGAGTCGGTCTGCACGCCTTTTTGACATGCTGTAACAGTCGCAACCTGCAGGGTTAATGAAGAACAACTTAAGCTCATTAGACACATGTTGCGCATCAAATTTCCCTGAATTGAAACACACCTGATAAGAAAAAGTCAAGAAATCGAAATTACACTCTTTACAGGTCTTTAGCATTTTAGCTTTAGCTTTTTGGAAGAGAAAGATATCCTTTACGCAAAAAACAAACACCAAATCATTGCATAATTTGTGACAATTATTAAGTAAAGCAAAAAATCTCTCCATCACTCTTTCTGCTCCAGAGGCTTGGCTTGCGACCACCATCTTTGCAAGTCTCAACTCTGTGGCCTACACCTTCCACATCTTGGTATGTTACAGGTGAGTAAATATCTGAAATATGCAGCACGCTCAATACGACGTCCAAAAACTGAGATTTTAAGGGTATGTGGATGAATATCAAAGTCGAGAGATGAGTGACATGTTGTGCTGTTGCCAAAGAAAACACCTGAAGAGACTTTGGAGAGGGCAGAGGGAGTTTATTGCTGAGAAGTTTCGCAACCCAAAATCTGCTGTTAGTGTGGTGAGCATGCCCACACACGCACACACACAAGCACACACACATAGAGGGGAGGATAATAACACCTCAAATTATCACAATTTGCTACTGGCTCACACAGTAGGGAACAAATTCAGGCTAATTGAAACACATGCATTTACAAGTGTTTCTATATCCATATAACTGAGGTCTTTCGCTGCTTTTTCCGCAGGCTTCTATCACGCGATACTCCGGCTGGCAGATATCTTTCACCCTGTGGGGTGAGTTATTCCTCCTCTCCATAACCACATAGCTATGCTTTCCAAATCACTGCAGCAGCTGGGCAGATGTTGCATCAGGTCTGAATTAAACCCACTCTGCGTTTGTGTCCGTTTCCCAAATAAAACCATCCGGGAGGGAGAGAGGTTTTCACACTTGACTGTGGGAGGAAAATGAGGGAAAGCATGGAAATGGAGCTTTAGGCAGGAAATAATTTTCCATTGATGATGCACAGGTGATGGAAGGAATTTAGGCCAGACAAGTAGTCCAAAAGAAGGAACCTTTTTCCACTCCACGTTGACTTGAAGTAACAATGCAGAACTACTTAAAAGTTATAAACATTAAAAGAATAATCTAGAATAATCTAGACTGACATGACTCGATTAATCAAAAAAATATCAGTTAAGGAGTTCTGTTTACAGATTAGATGCAACAGTATATCATTATTACATTGTAGGGACCCACCATATGGAATCTAAGAGAGACATTCTCCAAAGAGCCTGTACCTTTAAGAGCAAGGGTTCATGGGATACGGGGTTCTGGATTCTAGAGTTTAAATCGTTGCTAAGTTACGAGTGTTGTTACCTAGTTATCTGGGTATTTGGCATCTTGTTATTTTGTGTGAAGTACATATCCACACAAAATAATATGACTCAACTCACCTCCATTCTTGTGTTATCATTATTAATTACGTCTCTACAATATATCACAATAAATATTTCATTTTTGTTCCAGTGTAATCTGCTATACCTCAGAGGCTAACAAGGCTAAAATTAACAAGTCCGCTGTCTTTTTTCTCGCTACATGAGATAAACTAAGGAGAGACTATTAGGGACCAGCGTGGCTCTCCAGCAGGTTGAAAAGCAACTGGTTCTGAACTGGTTCCCAAATTGGACTGAACCATTTTGGTGGAAAAGGGGTGAGAAGAGCAAAGTGGCAGAAGATGTGTTGTGTGTGCTTTTGTACCCCTGACATGCAGACAGTGGTGTCAAAATCATTTATTTTCTTGTTTTTTTCATATGGATTTTTTAAAAAAGTCAGTCAAGTATATAACAAATTCTAAAGTTCATCCAAGGTCATACCATTACATTGGTTGGTTGAAATGTTTTGAAGGCTACAAATTAACTGATATGTCTGTTTGTGAATATCCAGGTGCATGAAGAGTAGTAATGTTGAGATGCATCATGAATGCAGATGGATTGATCTCATTTGGTGTCTCATGTCCCTTTTTCTCCCCTCAGGTTACGTCATCGTCCACTTCGTCCACTTCCTCTTTGCTCTGCTGTTCACCTATGCCTTCATTCTCCCCATCCAGCACGGCCAGGTGCTGATCATGCTGAAGAACCTGGGAATCATATTGTACGGTGGCATTTCCTCTTATTCTGCCTCCGGTTGAATGATCGACAGACGGGAGGACGCCCTGGTTAAACTGGTGTTTTTTTCTTCTCGTGCCTCCCAGTCTGACCATCAGTGTGGTGGTCGCTCTGGTCATCATACAGGTGACTCTGGTGCAGATCTTCTTCCTTCAGGACAAATTGAATCCCACCGATAAGGAGAAGCCGCTGGCTCTCAACAACAGGCGAGTATTCGGGCTGTGTTTAGATATTACATAAGTGTGGTCAATAAAACCACAAACGGGAACAATAAAGCAAGGTCCTGTTCTGTCAGTTGTTAAAAGAAGGAAGTGCTGGTGATATAGGTCAGATGGGCCGATTGAGCCATAAAACATTCACTTTCTCAACACTGCATCACACACAGTTTCTTCAGTGATTTTCAGTGATTTTCTGTATGGAAAATCACCTTTACAGATATGTTAAAAAGACATAAATCGACCTATTATCATTTAAATCTGCACAGCGCAGTCAGTCGAAATGACAGTTTCTCTTCCCATTTAGGAAAGCGTTCCACTGCTTCAGCTACTTCTTCTTTTTCTACAACGTGATCATGGGGATCAGCAACTGCATAATGAGGCTGCTGCTGAGCATCGTGACGGGAACGTGGCTGGTGTCACGCATAGACCGCACCATCATGCAGAGAGGATATGAATCCATGGACGCAGGTCAGGAAATGAGGACAATTAGATAGTAGATAGTAGAAGTAGTAGTATCAACAAGGTCCAGCAGAGGGCAGTACCTCACAATAGATCAATGGTATTAACTACAGCAATACATAGAGAAAGAATCTTTCAACTATTTAAATTCAGTCTTAATCCCTGCACCTCCTGGGTCTTAAATAACCTGTTAGAGAAGCTAATTAATGACAAATGTCTTATTGATATTTTTTACAATGATGAAGACATCATCTGCTTCCTGTTTCCTCAGTTATATCTCCTCAAACACCTGTAGTGTTGTTTCCCATATGACCGGCTGACCCTAACATGCACCTTACTGTATCTTCCAGGCTACAGCACCTGGGTCGGGATGATCTTCGCCGACCACTATCACAATAACCCGGTCATGGTGTGTTTCTGCCAGCTGCTCGTCTCCAACACGCTGGAGAAGTGCGGCGCATCTTCATACTCCACCTTCAGCAACAGGCCAACAGGTCTGTACCGTGCGTATGTGTGTGTGTGTGTATTTACATGGTCACCTGTCTGCCTATACCTGTGAAAAGAGTAGTTTTGCAGTAAGGTTAGACTTTCTACCATCTGGCAAATGCTATAATTGTTACGTTACACCTAAAATATGTTAAAAGCTTCACCAGTCAAAACAAAGAAGAGAGACAGATGTGTCAATTTGATTGTGAGAAAAATCCACGTTTTTAAACCATAATAAACAGTACCAGTAGACAAAAGCAATGAGTTTTGTTCAGCTCAGTGAAGCAACATAGTTTTCATGTTTTTGCACTTAATTTCCAGTACATTAACTCTGGATTATTCATTTATTTTTATTATGTTTTTTTTTCCCAGAGTCCAATGTGAACAGCCGGGCCAGGAGGCGATGGATGTTGGTTTATACCTTACTGAGGAATCCTCCGTTGATCCTGGTTAGAAAGCAGCACCTCACCTCATCTTCACCAGGACAAACATCATCATCTTCATCATCGGCTCCAGTGCCACACTCGGTGCTGCAGGCCTGGATCATGACCTCTCAGGCACGAAACCGACAGGCAGCGCCACAGCCACTACCGGACATCCCGGTCGTTCCAGCAGAGGACTGTTAAAAGAGAATTTGTTATCAACTCTCATCTTGTTAATAAAAGGGGAGGGGAGGGGCCTTTTTATGCAATACTTTGGTGTATTTAAAAAATCTTTAATTTCCTCACCAAAGCATTTGAAGTGCATCTGGCTGAATGCAAGCCTGAAGTGGGTGGTCAATAATTGGGTCACTATTTAACTGGCTCAGTGGAGCATTCATCCTTTGCAATTTACACTGTGATTTAACAGAAAATGAAATACACTGCCAATCATTACATGAGTGAGGATTTAAAAGGTATACTTGCACTCTATGTATTCTACATCTATAACGAGGAACTGAAAAATAACAATAACAAAATTACTTTTCTTCATCCCATAAGATCTTGTAAGATAAATATCTTTTACAACACACACTACAGCAATTAGTATTCCACCGTATGACAATCCGGTCAAAATAAAATGCAAATATTTTTGTATACTTTTATATATATAAGTTTAGGACCAAATTTGTTTGTAAGTTCTTGTACTGTACCAATAAAGTAATCTTAAATTTTGAGCCTCTCTCCAAGACTTTTTCACAGCTATGAAAATGAAAAAATTACAAAATTACAAAAAATTACAATGAAAAATAATAGTAGTCAAGGGGACAGATGTTTCTGCCAATTATTATTTTATATTGAAAATTAATAATTTGTGTTAAAAAATAAAACATTAAAAATGGAAAAAATGAAGAAAAAAACAAACAAACATGCATTTATGAAGTTTTGGTTAGAACTGAGGTTGATGAATGGAATAAAAAACTTTAACAAAAAAATCTGATGTAAAGTATATTTTTACAGCTGTGGTTTGTACTGGACGTTTGTGGGTAGTCTAACAACAAACTATGGTGTCTGGGGTGAATAATAACACGTCTTTATTAAAAACAAACACGCAGTCATGTGACTAAAACCGGTAGTGACCTTGTGACCTCAGTGGGCGTGAACTAAACCTGGAGGTTAACGCCGTTGAAGAAATATCAGTTTATTCACCCAAAATTACAGGTAAGAATCGGACCGAAATAACGCTTATGCGACGTAATAGCCGAGCCGACGTTGAAACGACTTTGTTTTGCTCAGTTTCAGGCCTGCGAGTGTCGATGTATTAACTGTAAAAAGCGGCCGCTAAGAACCGTTAGCTTAGCCGTTAGCCGCATTGACCGGTGGTATGCCCAGAGCCGCGTGCGTGCCGAGATCTGGTCGCCATAACACCGGTCGCCATTTTGAAGCGTGAAGATGGAGAAGAGAACGATATGTGGCTCGTTTTAGAGACGTTATGTCGGTTTGAGCCTCGCCAGAACAAAGGGATAAAAGCCCAGTAAGCGTGTTTACTGTGAGTTTGTTGTGTCTCCAGGATGTTTGACAGTGAATCCATCAAGAAGCTAGTGAGGGCTGTGCTCCAGGCCAGTAAGGAAGGAGTGTCGGTGACCAGACTCCAGGCTGAGTTCAGGGCACTATGTGGAGAGAGCATCCCTGTGAAGGAGCTGGGCTTCTCCAGCCTGGAGGATTTTCTCAGGAGCATCCCCTCTGTGGTCCGCCTGGACCGTCGCATGGGAGAGGTGAGGAGAGGCTGGGAAATAGAACTTCTCCAGGGGTTCAGTATGAGGAACCTGGAGTGGTTTATGAAGATGGTGCAGCCAGTTGGATTCTGTTGGATAGATGGATGAATGGATAGGTAGATGATGGATAGATACACAACATTCCTCATTTGTTATTTTCTATTCTCTGTGTACTCTTTTTTTACTATGTTACTATGTTGTTTTTACTATCCCAAAGGGATCAATAAAGTTAACTGTAACTCTAGATAGGCTTTTGAAAGGTTACTGGGATATCTCATAACTCCAGCATCTTCTTTATGTGCAAAATAAAGTAGCATCTGAGTTTTGTATTTTAATTTCCCTCTTTAGTCTTGTAACAGTGGTTCAATCAGTGATCTGATCCACAAACTGAAGCGTCCAGCTTCACGTTCAGCTGACGTTATTGAGCGCTCAGGTCACACCTCAGCCTGACATGATTTGGTGTGACGTTTGTATGCTTTTGTCAGTCTCTGTTCCACCGTCCTTGAGTTCTCTCAGTGACAGTAAACCTGCTGTGTCAGCTGATCTGCTTCGCTGCAGTGACGAACGAGACGAAGCACATCGCCGAGCTGGTGGCGAGGCAGAAGAGCTCCGCCAAGTCCGGCCGCTCCAAATTCATCAACTGCACGATGAGGTTCAAAGCCTCCAACCCGTACTCGCTCAGCGGTAGGAGGCTCCCTGCCATCCGCACAACGTAGTCGCACCCCTCGTCCTCACTCGTCTTCTCGTCATCTTCCCTTTCAGTGAAGCCCAGGTCTTCCCTTCGCCAGCCCTCGCTCGGCTCCATGCCTCCGCGCTCCCGGGGCTTCAGTAACAACAGGAGCGTCGGCGCCTCAGGGGACTACAGGTTGGTTAATTGATCAAAGCTCTCCGCCGCAATACAGCTCTGACATCTCTTCTGTCTCAAGTTGTTCTGAAACGATTGAGAAAACCTGTTTCCGTTATCCCACAGGCAGTCGGACCAGCGGTTGAGCTCCATCACCCCTGTGGAGCACAGGATGCCTCCCTCACAGGCTGCGAAACCAAGCGCCGTCCCCAACAGGTGAACGTACACAACACACTGACCGAACCGGTGAATATGAAGTCCGTAGGCCAGAGACTTGTTCATCTGAAAAGTTGTTTTAAAGTGGGTTTTGCTCCCGGAAAATGGAAACCAATATGCAAACTCCATAGATGCATTTCAGTCAAATACCATTTGTGATTTTGGGTCCTACATTTTCGTGTTTTTGTGAGATATGTGCTGAATAAAAACTACAACCACTGAAATGCAATTACTATAAGCATGTTCCTAAAGTTTCTCTGCTGCCAGCAGGGTGAAAATCCAAACGAACACCCCCAAGCCTGCAGGTATGTCCGACTCTGCTGCTGAGGGCGGTCGAAGAAAGTGGTGATAGAAACATCACATCACACCTCTCCAGACAAGTAGCCTGACAAGTTAACTTAATAATCTGCTTCACAGTTGTCACTCTCATTATCGTCTCTTCATCAGGGAACCGTCGCGTCCCAGCATCTCCACCTGTCCAAGCCCAGGTACTGAAGATCAAGCTCTGCTTTCACCAATGAGCCTCACTCTGTTTTGTATTTTTACTCTACTTATTCTAATTATTAAGTCTAACTAATCTCCAGGTTTTATCACCCTGATATTTCATAGAATTTGTATGAAGTAAAACAGAGATTTTGCGTGACGCCTGTGTGTGAACTGTCCCCCGTGCAGTCCTGGGTCTACGACGTGCAGCTGGAGCAGAAGAGGTTAGCGCAGCTCCTGAAGAAGTACCCCAGCGGCCTGTGGATGCTGAAGCTGGCCGATGTCTACAGCAAAATGTTCAGCCAGCCGCTGCCGGCTCAGGTGCTCACCGACCTGGAGAAGTGGACGCACGTCTGTGAGGTCAGGTGTTTGTTTTTCCATATCTGACCCATATACCTCTCTAACCCGGACTACTGTCCTGTGTCCTACATTGAATACTTAAAAGACTTTAACCTCTATACGTCATGGCTCCAATTCAGCATCCACACAGACCTTGATACAATGGGAGGAGTCACTGCTCCACAAAAGCAGGACAGCGTTTTCAAGCCTGTTCCCCCGAGGAACAGGCTTGAAAACACTGCCGTAGACTGTTCACACTGATTTAGTCACATGTGGTTGAGTTAAGTCATGCTGGGGCTTGTTAAGTTATATCAAGTCTCTTTAAGTCATGTAATGTGACATGAAAGTTATGAAAAGTTGTGTGAAGTTGCATCAAATTCATGTTAAATCAAGTCAAATTAAGTCATGTTCAGCCATGTTCAGTCATACAGAGCCAGGGCTCACGGTGTGTGTGTGTGTGTGTGTGTGTGACATCGCGTGTGTGATAAAAGACCGGAGCATTAGGACCTGCAGCGTGAACGTGTTCTCTCACAACAGGTGGACAAGTCGCCCAGCAGACCTGGAGCCGACAGAGTCATTTTCCCTCCTCTTCCTCCCTCTGCCCCCCGAGGCAACTCCGCAACCCCTGCCTCACCTGTCAGCTCCGCACCTGTCTCACCCATCAGCCCCGCCCCCCTCTCATCCGTCAGCTCCGCCTCCATCTCACCCATCACCTTGCTGCCTTCGTCTAAGCCCGAGGGCCGCCTCCACAACCTCCTGGCGAAGGCCACCTTCAATTTCTCACCCCTCAGGGAACCCCCTGTGTTTGTGGGCAGCTCGGGGGCTCAGAGTCCCTCCCAAAGCCCGCCCGTCAGCCACGCCCCCATCTCACCCATCAGCCCCGCCCCCATCTCACCCATCACCTCGCTGCCTTCATCTAAGCCCAGGGGCCGCCTCCACAACCTCCTGGCGAAGGCCACCTTCAATTTCTCACCCCTCAGGGACCCCTCAGTGTTTGAGGGCAGCTCAGGGGCTCAGAGCCCCTCCCACAGCCCGCCTGTCACCCCCAGCAGCAGCCTGCCAGCCGCTGCAGACGGAGGAGGTGCCAACAGCCACAGCGTACCGCCGAGGAGGACCTCTCTGGGGTTAGCTCCCACCTGGAACAATGCTCCATCCTCTAGCAGTCAGTCCCTTCCTTCACCCTCTTTCCCTCCTCCTCCTCCTCCTCCTTGCCCTGGTCCTTCCACTGCCCCCGGTCCTCCTCCTTGTTCTTCTCCTGCTTCTGCTCCTGTTCCTCCTCCTGTCCCTGGCCCCAGTTCTGGTCTTGGTCCTGGTCCTGGTCCTGGTCCCGGACCTGGTCCCGGACCTGGTCCCGGTCCTGGTCTCGGACCTGGTCTCAGTCCTGGTCTCGGACCTGGTCTCAGTCCTGGTCTCGGACCTGGTCTCAGTCCTGGTCTCAGTCCTGGCCCCAGACCTGGTCCCGGTCCCAGTCTTGGTCCCAGTCTTGGTCCCAGTCTTGGTCCCAGTCTTGGTCCCAGTCTTGGTCCCAGTCCTGGTCCCAGTCCTGGTCCCGGGCCACACTCCCCCAGCACCAAAGTGGTGACAGCGGAGTTGCGTCTGAGGCTGAAGGAGCTCCTCTCAAAGTACAGCCAGGGCCTGTGGGTCCACGCTCTGCCCAAGCTCTTCATGGACACATACAAGACGGCGTTCCCCGAGGAAGTTCTCAACAACCTGACACTACTGCGAGACATGTGCACCGTGGAGTACCTGATGCCAAACGACAAGAAGAAGGTGCGTGATGAGTCCCAGTAATACCTTGGAGAGAGCTCCTGCACGTCCCGCCTGCTAATACTTTTTTTTTTCCTTTCCCCAAAAACGGCAGGCCATCCTGTACCGGAGCAGCCAAGCAGACGCCGATGTCTTAGACGATGCAGAGAGCTCCCGGAGGACCAGGAGTCTGCCCCTCCCCTCCGGCCTGGAGCTGGTGTGTCCAGTGGCTCCTCCTCGTCTGGTTCCTCCCACGGATCAGTACCCGTCTGTGCTGGTCACAGACGTCAAGAACAGCAACGCTGTTACCATAAGGTGAGCCCCACAGCAGCAACGCTTTACACTGCCTCGCTCTGGTCGCAGTGTTTCTAGAACCTTCTCAACCTGGACGAGATGTAACAAAACCTTCACTGGTTTTTCCATCAACAAAAATGCAGGCAGTCTCATATAAGTTCCCTTTTTCAGTTGAGAGTGCGTCTTTCAGTGTGTTCAGTGCGTCTTTCAACAAATTGGAGTGTATCATGAGAATGGCAAACATCACACTGAGTCTTGAACGCAGCAGATGCCAAACAACATTGATAGACTAATTTATACGGTGTTGTTCACTTGTTCCTAATATTAAAGTGTAGACAGATCTGGACCAGTGTGTGTTTGTAAAATCCTAATCGTGTCCAGATATTTCCTTTCTCCCTCTGTCCCCGATGGCTCCTGGTTCATTTCCCTCCTCCGGACAGGCAGTCCAACTGCCAAACATGGCAAATGGACTCTCCTTCATAAACAATAAATGCAACCAGGATGGAGGGAGAACGTGTTCCATTCCCTGTCTGTGGCTCATTTGTACACCCCTGCTGCTTTCCCTCTGCTCAGATACGTGGGTGACAATTACTCCAACGTGCAGGAGGCCATGGAGGACTCCATGCTGTCCTTCTACAGCCAGAGCCCCGCCCTCCCTCCTCTGTCCAGGCCTGTGGTCGGTCAGCTGGTAGCCGTCATGGCCGAGGACCGAGACGAGGTGGCCAGAGCTCAGGTGGTGGAGGTGCTGGGCCCGGACAAGGTCATGGTAAGGCAGTGAGTTGCTCTGTGTGAGAGGAGGAGAGGACATATGTTGGGTTTATCTACCGGGTCCAGAAGTGTAAACCCAAAGATGTTGTGCCAGGTTTACTACGTGGATTACGGCTTCACGCTGGAGGTCGCCGCAGCACACCTGCTGGACCTGCTGCAGGACTTCCTGTCTGTGCCGCTCCAGGCCACAAACGTCAGACTGGCCGGTACGTAACAAGACGAGGGAATGCTGTCAGGACAACAGTGACATCGTCAAATGTCTTTCTTTATCCCATCCTTGTATGTTCTTCTCCCTGGATCCAAAGGCATAGGCCTTGAGATCCTTTTTAAAAGCCCAGCTGTTTACCAGTTGTATTTGGTGCATGGATTCTTACTGTTTTCTGTCATTGTCATCTGTTTGCTCATGGTCACCCATTACTAATATAAAGTGCATTGTTATTGTTCTGATACTCTACCAGGCCTGGAGGCGTTCAGCTCCCACCCGATGGTGGTCGCCTCTCTGGACAAGTTTGTCAGGAACATCCTGCTGATGGAGACGGTGGAGCCGCACGGCCAGGACGAGGTGCCCATGGTGGTGCTGTACGACACCTCGCAGGCCGAAGACGTCAACATCAACTCGTTGTGTCTGGAGGCGGTGCGGGACAAGAGCATGGACCACCCCCTGACTGTGAGAGCAGCCAGCGACTCCTCCGCTCTGCTCAGTCCAGCAGGAGCAGCTAGGTGCTAGTAAGTCTGAGACTAGCAGGTGGATTTCTTCTCTGCCGTTGCTCGCAGGTGAACGTGACCTACCCGGACGTGTGCGTCACCAACGTGTGTGGAGACGGCGCCATCTACTGCCAGCTGCCCTCCAGAGGGACCGACCGGCTCCGCAGGCTGCTGGAGGAGACGGAGAACATCTTCAGCTCCCAGGTGGTCGAGGCTTCCTCCTCTCTGAACCTCTCTGAAACTGACCTTATGGTATCCATATCGACATATATGGGTTGAAAAGCCAGAAGGCCTCCATAAGTTGGACTTGTTCCTTCCAGATGACCTCCGAGTCCCTGGTGTCCAGACCCTTTGCTGGCAAGCTCTGTCTGGCCCGGCACAAAGGAAAGTGGTGCCGAGTGGAGGTAATCCATTCTGTCCATGTTGTGCAACCTTCGATCACTGCTCTGGCTCCCTGTCTGTCAAAGTATATCATTTAACGTCTATAAATGAATGAATCATTTCTAATACATTTCCTTGAAGCACTGTGAATTGACTGGTCCAGGACAAATCCACTTGTCTCATTCATTATCCTGGTTACTAGAAGTGCTGTCTCTCCTGTTCCCAGATCACCAATATGTTTGGTAACAGCGTGATCGAGATCTTCTTCATCGACCACGGAGTTCAAGCGACCGTCGAGGTCACCGATCTCCGCGAGGTCCCGCATCTTCTCATCAAGGACTTTACCGTCATCCCTCCTCAGGTCGGCCTCTCCTCTGCTGATTTCATCAGAGGTTGCCCTGTTTATTACACCGATTAGATTCACAGGTTTGTTTTTCTCTTTTGGTTTGGGTCTCTCTTTTTATTAGGCCATCAGATGTCGCCTGGCTGAGCTCTCGGCTGCAGAAGAAGACTGGAGCCCACAGGCTGTGCTGTGGCTGAAGGAGGCCGCCCTGGACCACGAGGGCTGCAGCATGAAGGTGAAAACACTGAACGCCTGTCACATGAGGTCTATGGCAGTGACTGTGATGATTTAGTTGCTATCTGCCTCTCTTTTTGTCCTCTCCCCCTGGCTGCAGATACTGAAACTGGAGCCTCACAAAAAGAACATGCAGGTCAGCGTGTACCTCTTCACCGGCCCCGACAGCCAGGAGCTGGACTGGAGCATCAACCGTCGGCTGCTCCAGTCCGAGCTGTGGCAGAGACTCACGGCACAGAGCAAGAGCAAAGCGTCCACCAACAGCTTCCACGGCAGCATGGATTCAGGTGATGACACTCCACCACGTCTGCCGCGTGACGTCGAGGCAGAGGCGTGTTGTTCTGGGATGTTTGACCGTGACGTGGTCGTCATGTTTAACACGAGGGAATCTCTCGAAGCTCTCAGTGCTGCCGAGAAGCTGAGACTGGACACGCCGCTCTCGCATCCCGCCATCAAGGCTCCAGCGCTACCTCAGCAAGGAGCAGGAGGAGACGCAAGCGCTAAAACTGCGGCGCAGCCTCTGCCATTACCTCCCCCGCTGGACCTCCCACAGGTGTGTGGAGAGCAGCTGACCATAACTCGACTCGACTTGATTTCTTTTGAGCCAGCTCATAACAGACGTTATCTCAAGCCATTTTACAAAGTGAGCAACCATATGAACACAAACATAGGCTACACTCTTGTCATTGATTCTGTAGGGGATAGTATGTTTAACCGGAAAATTCCTGACCGTGGTCAATTTTGAAGGAGATGCTGTGCTGCTAAGTTGCAATAAAAACTGTAGTAAAAAACATCACAACTATGACCACTGCTACCATTACTACTTCTACTGCTACTCCATCAATTCTATGGAACTTCTAATCGCGGTTGCTATGGTGGTGGAGCCTCTAATCAAGGTTGCCACGGAGATGGAGCCTCTAAACGAGATTGGCATAGTGATAGAACTTATAACTGAGGTTGCCACGGCAATGGAACCTCTAACCGAGGTTGCTATGGTGATGGAGCCTCTAATCGAGGTGAGAAACTAAAACCACTAAAATGTCAACAGCACCTCAAGGCTTTCGTGAGGCTTTGCAACTTGCCACATTTATTTCTCATGAGATGTTTTTTCTGTTTTTTTTTGCAAATCTCATCATCACAAGACATTTGTGTTCAGGCTAGATATGAAGAAGCACACCTAGTCGGATCAAACTGCATGTTTCGTTGTGTGATATGCCTAGGTGCACTCGCAATGGTCATGCTGGAACTAAAGTTTTAAAGAAAGAGAAAAAACCAAAACGAGCAGCAGTAATAAGCGAGCAGCTTTTCTGCAGAACGTTGAGCCGAGCCTCACACGCTCTCCTCCCTCGGTTTCAGCCTGGAACCAACCTGGACGTGTTTGTGCCGGTGGCGTGCCACCCCGGCTACTTTGTGCTGCAGAAGTGGCAGGACCTGCACAAGCTGGTGGTGCTGATGGGGGAGATGGTCCTGTACTACAGCAGCAGGTCCAGACCCACAAAGACGCTCCCCCACGTCCACAGGGGAGGGGTCTACGCCGCCAAAATAGACACAAAGTAAACGCGTTGTCACGCACTCATCCAGATCACACTTGTTAGGAGTAAACATAAAACGATGCGTGGGTTTAACCGGGGGCTGTTTGTGCAGTTGGCACCGCGTGCTGGTGAGGGGGATCCTGGCCAACGGCCTGGTCTCCGTCTACGCGCTGGACTACGGCAAACACGAGCTGATCCAGAGCACTCTGCTGCAGCCTCTGATTGAGGAATTCAGACAGCTGCCCTTCCAGGCCATCACCGCACAGCTGGCAGGTCAGTGCAGCACAGACTCTCTCTCTGAGAGACCTACAGTTCCCACTCCCCGGTCACTGTTCACTTAGCTTGAAGCTTGAAGTCTGATTCAGTTCTTTTCTCATTTTCACTCAAAGCCAAGACGATGTCATCAGTCACATGAGCGCAAATGCCTGATAACTCGACTATTCTGATAATTAGCTTCATAAATCTGATTGTTTTGTTTTGTGTTGGGTTGCGTGTGACCCTACAGCTGAATATGTTTTATCTTGGGTCAATGTTTTCACTATGTACTCAAGACATTGGCCGTGAAGTGTTTCTCTCATTCCTTGGTGCTGTCAGTGTCTCATTTCTACCTAAAGCAGATTTATACTAATATAGAAAACACACAAAATGTAAATTAAATACGTACAGTATTATATCCAGACATTAACAAAGAAAATAATCAACAGATTAATCAACTCTACAAACACAATAGTTTGTAGTTGCTCCTACACTCATTCCCAGCCAGCTTGAGTGTTTGGCTTGACCAGTTTGGCCTGCACCTCCTCTCCCCTCCTCCTCCAGGAGTCTCGTCTCCCCACCAGTGGTCCGAGGAGGCCTCCATGCTGTTCAGGAACCACGTGGAGAACCGGGCGCTCGTCGCCGAGGTGGTGGCCGTGCAGGACCTGTCCGAGGGCCAGGGCGAGCCGGTGGGCGGCAGGCTGACAGTCTACCTGGTGGACACCACCGAAGAAGACAAGGACCTCTGGATCCACAACATCCTGGTCAACATTGACAGCGAGCTGTCTTCAGCAGCCTGACACTGACTTCTGGAGTGCATGTTGATTTGATTGCTCTGCTTTATTCTTTCTTGCTTGGTTCTGGTGGCGCTTGCTATGCTTTGTAAAGCTTGTGGTGTTTTGTGAAGCTCTTTTCTGTTGTGTTTTGTAAAGCTCGTCTCCTCTATCAGCATTCTGCATGACCCCCCCCCCCCCCCAAGACTGAATTTATTTAAAGAGTTGTGGTTAGTAAGTGATCAGTTGCTTCTTTCTGTTTTGGGAGATGTTTGATGTGTATTTACAATTAAAATAATCCCCTCCTGCTGCATGTGATTGTATTGGTAAGTATGAAAGAAAGGCAGGTGATTGACAGCTTTCCATACCTTTTAATAGGACGGGCCCCTCCCTGAGACCAACTTGGATTGGCCTCAGGGAGCAGGTAAGATGATGGATAGATAAACTAGGAGACCAGACCAGAGAGTGAATGAGTCAACTCAACAGAGGTAGTTTGCACTGAAAATTATCAGCTTTGTGTCAAGTAACCCAACAAAAAGTAGAATAAAATGTTTTGAAAGGGGCTGTAAAACACATAAGCCACCCTAGCCAATGGTCATACTATACTATAAGGTTGTACTTTATCTCCACAGGGAAATTATTTGTGCTGCTACCCAAAGTCTAACAAAGAATTTAACAATCACCATCCAAAGTGTGATATACAATACACAGTTCACATTCACAATATACAAGAGGAGAATAATAGTCATAATAGTACAGTTTAAAGCACTGTTAATACTAAATTAGTAGTGCAAGTGCATTAGGATTCTGACATATTTAGATGAAAGTTAAGATTTAAATTTTTTTTTAAGCAGTTTATATATGTATATATATGTATGATGCCTCTTGTATGTATGATGTTATTCAAACAAAGCCACGTCGCACACACAGGTAGGTACAGTAGGTGTGTTTTATGTAGGTCTACAGGCTGGATAGTGAACTCAGGGCCACGACATGACATCACTGGAGTGACAGGGCAGCCGTGTCTGAGGAGGAGGAGGAGGAAGAGGACGGGGAGGAGGAGGAGGAGGATCGCTCCGCACCAGTTTACTTTGCCCTTTGCGGGAGATGAGATTCAGCCCCCGCCGGCCACCAGTCGACCCGGGGGAGGGAGGAGAGAAGAGGAGAGGGGACTGCGGGAAATATCTCGTCTCAATTCAGGATTATCTTCGTGGAGATGGCCGCCTCCTTGTAGCTGAAACGTTCCCGTTCGCGGGGTTTTTTTTTTTTTGTAATTTTGTTTTGTTTTGTTTTGTTTTCGCGCGGCGCGTTCCCTGGCGGGCGCGTGCAGCGGCTGCAGCGACTCCGCGGCTCTGGAGGAAACCATATCTGGTCAAAGTATTCGTTGCTGTCACCCAGCGGGACGTCCGGCTATAAATATCCCCTGGAGGAGGTACGGAAATAAATGCAAAACTTTTTTTTTCTTTTTTCTTTCCCTCTACTTCTCAGGGAAGGCAAATTAGTAAAGGCTCTCTCTGACATATACATACTGTAGCTGCAGAGGGAACGGGGATACGCTGGTGTTCAGTTGTACAGTAAATGAGATTGTTCTCATTGAGGTCAGTGGAAATATAAAGTGGAAGGGGACTTCCCCCCTGGAAAACAGGAAAAGGGAGATAAGTTTTATCCCTCTGTTTTCTACCACGTTTCTCATTGTTTCTGCACGAACGCGTATGCGCACACTTATTCTGCAGCTTTTAAGTTAGCGTTAAACAAGAAGTTGCTTGGTGACCTACATTGCGGATTTGAGTGCAGCCATGTAACTCATACTGCTTGGAGAGTCACTGAAACCTTGCTAAAACATCATAATATTTGTCTATGCTGGATTTAGTGTGACGGGTTGGCAGAGTACCTGCAGCTGACCTTTGACCTCTGCAGAATGAACAAATGGCCTGACCTCTCAGGCCAAGGCTGTTGTGCTTCTTTGTCATGTACAGCTCTGACCTGGAGCGAACCTGGAGCCCTCAGTCCTCGCTCACAGAGAATCAGTGTATTGGAATGATGGAAATATGTAAGAAGTAACAAGAACAAACTATCCTGGAGTAATGAGCCTGTTTTTGGTTAGCCAGCCTGTTGTACTCGCAGAACATTGTTCCTGTGAGCCTCAGCCTCTCAGCTGTTTTCTTCTTGTGTTTCACAAATCTGTGCAACTCCTGAAACTCTGCAAAGTGGTTCAGACTGACACATCTATGACACATCTCCAATCCCTATACCACAGGGAGCGTGAACTGTTAGAAACCTATTCCTGCATTCACATTTTTTCCCTTTTAAATCTGTGTTGGAGAACATGTAGGACCTCCGATCTACCTGTATGTCCTTGCCCCGGACTCTGTTGCGTTGATTTATGTTTTTATTAGAGTCCGAGCGTGGATACGTACTTGTTAAGGTATGTGCAGTGTGTGGAGAACCACTCCACACAAGCTCCTACATTAACAGAGTTTGACACGAGCTTCAAGACAAAGACCATATCGTCCTCGCTCTTACTGAACTGAAAGGGGACCTGGAGGTGTTGAACAGAGGACGCTATGGAACTTGTGTTTCATCAGAAGTGCCACAGATGCTGTTATTATAAATGTTTTCAACTGATGCAACATGATGTACTTCAACATTTCTGCACAGATCTTACTTGGCTACCATATGCATGCTTGATGCTGACTGGATGTCCTGCCTTGTCAATCACATGAGTGATTTTATGTTCAAGCTGCACAACTTGTTCCTGAGCTAATTGGTAAATGAAGCAAAACGGTTATAGAGTGGATACACATTCAGTTTTATATGTCGGAGCCAGAATCTGAGGAATCGGATACTGAGGACGTTTCCAAAATCTAAATATGAACGAGGACGTCATGATGGGTTTGTGACATGCTGTGTACTTGTTCCTACGGCTGCAACAAACAATTATTTTCACAGCTGACTTTCTTGATTAATCAAGATTCAAGTCAGTTGGCTTTTTTTTCTGTTTTCACCTCAACGATATTCAGTTTTCTGCCTCAGGAGACTAAGAAAGAAACTTTGAAAATACTCAAATTTATGAAGCAGAGATTGGAAAATCTTGACTACATTTCTTTCCCAAAACATGTTCAGATCAATTAACTTTTAAAATGGTTGCTGATTATTTGATTGTTGCAGCTCTATGAAGTACATGTAAGCTATTTAAGAGATGGAGGTGGTTCGTTTCAGGTCACACTCGTATTTTACATCACACTTGGTCCCTGTTCAAATTCTGACGTTTCCAGGTTTCTGAAAATGTAGATATGACCGTAATGATGGACTCGCTGTCCACCTTTGGTCAGGAATAGACCATAACTTAGTCTAGTTCCACTTAACCATGACCGTATGTCTCTTCACACACCTCTTTACACAAGTTTCTCTTTTCGCTGTCTGAAGGATATGAAGTCTCCTCTCACTGTATACGTGCTGATTCATGGTCTGGAAGAGTTTTTGAGCACTGAGAGAGTGTGAGGGTTGTTTTTTTGTTTTTACAGAGATTTATGTGTATTTCACAGCTGAAAAACTCATGTTTACAGTGAAGAGGACAGATTTACAGACCTCTGCCGTAGCATCGCTTGGCTCCACGGCGGTAGCTGAGATGTGTAATTCAGGGGTTAGACGCACGTATTAAACTGTCAAGTTTCCTTTTTTTTTTCCTTTTCCAGTTGCCTCGTAGCATCAACGCGTGGGTTTTACATGCATCTGACTCGATTAATGATGGCGTATCAGCGCTGCTATTCTTAGAGGTTTTAGGAATGGACAGGCCTGGTTTGGAGGTCAAAGGTCAAGTCAAGTGTTTATAACAGTACAGGGTACACTCTGAGTCAGGTCGTCTTGGGGTCGCCTTTACTTTCTGCGCGGTAAATGTCCGCTGATATCAAATAAATAAATAAATAAATAAATAAATGTGCAGAAACAAAGTCTGCAGGTCTGCTTGATATCACGAGAGCAGCTCGGCCTCTTCCAGCGGCGATATTTGGAGTCGGGCCCAGTTCTTCATCTTTGGTTTTGGAAACTTGTCTTGTCGCGGAGTTTAAACAAAGCAGAACAAAAGAACGTGCACGTTTGACCGCGTCTCAGTCAAAACACACTCCACTCGATGCGCTGAAGCTAAATAAACTGAAAAAGAAACATTAAGCGCTGCTTCGTCTGCAGCGTCTCCGGCGCTTTGGGCTCCCCGAGCTCGGCCTTCCTCTCGCAGCCTCGTTCGAGCACATTCTTGTCCTTCGATGCGGGCTCAGTGGAGTTATTATTAGTGTTGTCCGTGGACGTCTGTCAGCAGCTCGCAGTGCATTTCAGACCTCTGACTCGCAGTCTTAAGGAGCCCGATGGAGCACGAATGCCCGGAGCCTCGACCCACGGCCGCTCCGCTGGGGCTCAGCCGTCAGCGGCCTGGCCCAGGACTCCGAGGTGTGGAGAGTCTGAGCAGAGCTTCTTTTTTTTTTTTCCAGCCGGGATATTTAGTTTATTTGGGATAGATTTTATACCTCGGGGGTGCTCGGGGATAGAAACCAGAACAGCTCCTCCTGACAGTGACAACTGGAATCACGTGAAAGGGATATGTGGATACACTTGAGCCACGGATACAGATGTAAATGTCCTCCTCTGATCCGATTCAGATTATTTGATCTTC
Organism: Karalla daura; assembly: GCA_029224185.1. Lineage (NCBI taxonomy): Eukaryota > Metazoa > Chordata > Actinopteri > Chaetodontiformes > Leiognathidae > Karalla > Karalla daura. The sequence goes on along the minus strand of CM055189.1, from coordinate 4,063,527 downwards.
TTTTGAATCCAGGGGTTTCACGAATAAATCACAGAGGCTCTCGCAGAAATGCGATTTCTATAAATAGGGATGCAGGATAACAGATAACCTCCTGCTTATAAGTGATGCCATGGCGAAGAGTTTATATACACATCTGAAGCAAAGAAAGATGAAGTGAGTGAAGACGGATTTAACGTTACAGCTCCGACAAAATATTGTAACAAACGCCACTAGTGTGGCAAGTTATGACCCCAAAAAAAGATTTATCATTGTTTCACAGCATTAGCTCATTCAGGCAGTAAAAAGAGTTAAAAGAATGAAAGTTCAGAGCCTCAAATGCTTCATCTATAGGCAGAAGATCGACTCCAGGCCGACTCATGCTAGCTTTAGCGTTAGCATCAGCTTTAGTGTTAGCCTTCGCAGTGCTGCTGTCGTTTCGATGGTGAAACCTCCCGAGATTAGATGTGTTGAAATCTTTTCACCTGCTCTCGAAGCTTCAACTGGACGTCTGTGGCTCACAGAATTTATGTTTTCTGTTTCAGAAAAGGTCAAAGAGGCTACACTGGTGATAGCATAAACTGTAGCTCAGGGCAAATGGACTGAAAATGAGAAAAATCGGTGCAATTTTGTGTAATTAAGTTATCAGTGGGAAAGAATATCATTATTGCACATGATGGTTATCAGGCTAATAATGATCATTGCCAATAATTAATGTCTATCATTAACTTTAAATCACTAGGGCTGAAACAAATGATTATTTTGATTGATTCATCTGCCCATTGCTCTTTGGATTATTGGATTAGTTTCTAGTTTTTTGACAAACAAAGGCATAATATATTCTAGTCTAGCTGTTTGGCTCTTTGCATGATGCAAAAATTAGGTCTGTCACAACAACTAAAGGAACAATAAAATACTGACATATAAGATCGGGAGATTCAAGAATTTTGACCTTATTTACTAAAAACACACTACACACACTAACACACTAATCGATTATTAAAATATTTTTCCATTTATTTAATTTGATCGTAAATCAGTTGACTAGTTGCTTCATAGATCACACAAAGTCATTTTTGGAAACCTAAAACACACCAATATGCACCTCCAAAGCCCACTGACTTGTGTTAACGTGTGTTTAAGCTGTACAAAAGTGCGAAAGATCTGGTTTTGGCGCACAACACTTCTTTTGTAAAGACGGTTTCTGGTCAATCTGGACAGTGTTTACAGTCTTAATGCAGAGATAAGCTGATTGGCTGCTGGCTTTAAAACGCAGCCATGGTCACTTCTATCATCAGAGAGTGAATAAATACTGTGGCATGTCCAGAATGTCCAGCCGTTCCCTTTGGACCAGCTACCCTGAGGAAATCCAGCTAATAAAGTGGCGGGTTAGAGTTAATGATAGATGTTGCCTTATCAGGAAACTTGGAGCTGGGAATTAATCTAACTAGCCAAACGCTTCCAAGTGCAATCCGAAATCGTAGAGGAATGTTAGCCGGAGAAAAATGAACCCTCGACGCAGCGGGGGTGAAAACATGTAAAGGTTACGTTTGTACAGGACATGCAGGAAACGTCAAGTTTATGATACGGTTTAGAAATTTAAAAAAGTATATATATGTATAAAAATGTCTGCCTGCCCCAGGCTATATGTCTTTAACTCTAGTTAGCAAGTTTTAACAACTTTGTGGAGAAATGGTGATTAAAAAAATTAACCAAGAAAAGAAAAAAAATGAAATATGTTCTTTAATATTGTTTTTCCATAGATAAATTAGTTCTTCCAGTGTGTATGTAGTCCTGAGAGCTACTTACTCAGTCCAAGTTTCTCTCTGTCTCGTTTCTCCCAGGAGCACTGCGGGCACTTGGCTGCCTCTGCTGTTGTTTTACCCCTGAGCTGAGGTGAGTGCTCTCTGGTTTTTACGACGAAGAACAACACAGAATGACACCGATGCTGCACATGATTGCTGGTCTTCCTTTGAATGTGATGTTATCGCAACAATAATTTTGTCTCTCTGCTGTTTTCACATGCAGAGACTTTTTCGTCTCACAGGCTCCTGGTTTTGTGTGTTTTTCGTCTTTTTCATTCGGAGGTGTAAATAAGGTGAGCGAACAGGTTAAATATCCCACATTTCTATTAACACTAGAAATGCACAAAACCTGATATGAGAAAAAAGTTTTGGAAAACCTCTCAAATATCATTAAAACCTCTTAGTATCAGGAGTAACGTGAGGTTTCACCATCAAAACAATGGCATATGGAAAGAATACGAGGATGCTAACACTGATGTGGCTAACGCTGAAGCTAACCCAAAAAAATGCACTTTTCATTCTTTAAAGTCTTTTTATTGATTAAAGCAGCTGATGTTGTGAATCAGTGATAAATGTTTTTTATCTTGACCGTTTTTGTGGTGATTACATGCTTAGTAATGTCTATTATATTGAAGCAGCTCTAGAATGTTGTAGCTTCAAACTTTACTCATTATTTCTTTGCCTTTCCTAACCTCAGGTGTGTATATACAATATTACCATTTTTTATTGGTTTCCTGTTAACAGTATCGATTATGAGAATCAGGAAGTTATTGCACATCCCTAGACGTATCTACATGCACATAAAACACATAAAATGTAAAGAAAACACTTCTTTGTCACATTTATGCATCAGTGGTTGTGACGTCAGGGTCACATGACCAGAATGGAGTAAGACTGATCTTTATAAATGGAATTAAAACTGTGAGAAAATCAATGTTTTGGACATTTTTATAGTAAAAGAAATATCCAAAAATACACTTTATATAGATTTTAGAAATATTGGTTCCTCTGTGTGTTAATGCTCTACTGAACCTCATATCTCAGACACGATATCATGCTCTGTTGTAAACCTTGCAAATAGGGCATGAGGCCCATGAGATAAAAATAATTTTATGGATGTCATGATGTTAGCTTGGATGACATCATCTGTAGCTACATGACAGTAAAAGGACTTAATGTTTAAGATGCAGGAAGAAACACGACATTTCCCAAATTTATGTCTGTATTTGGTGTTGAAGTGACGTCGTCTGTGCCCCCAGGTGCCGCCGTCCATCATGTCGGTGATGAGGAAAGAGATGGAGAAGTACAGGGACATAGACGAGGACGAGCTGCTGAAGAAGCTGTCGGAGGAGGAGCTGCAGCGGTTAGAGGATGAATTAGAGGAGCTGGATCCCGACGTGAGTTTAGAATTTAGATTCCATACGGGGCGGTTTCGGTCTCCGTCGTGGGCGACCCTGGAGAATTATGTGGTCGTACGGGGCTTAACGGAGGCCCCTAATGTGATTTACTGCAGCGGGGGGGTATGTCACCTACGTGACATTGCTTTTCCTGCGGATCGCTGTTGAGCTTATTTAGGTTTTTAGCCTGTCAGAATATGTTAAGTGCATTTTAATGCCCGTTAATGTAGCGGTTAAATGGTTTCCTCGGCGGCACGTCTTCACCAAAGTGTTTAGGTTCACACAGCATGTATGACCTCACATACAGCGATAGGACACGCATATCATTCACTTAAACAGTTACTGTATAAACAGACCATACAAGTTAGCAAGAGAAAGTAAGACTATGCACGGAAATTAACATTTCTGGCTGAAACCAGAACCAAGGATGAGGGAAGTCCCTGGTAACGGTGGAAAAAGTCGCTTTCAGTCTGTTTATTGTTGTTGTTTCATTGATAAGGTGCGGTAGCCCCATTGTTTATTGTTTATTAAGTTAATCCCCATTAGCTGAAACCCTGGCAACCATTAGCCTTTCCTGGGATTCATAAAAGACGTAAAACGTAACAGACATGAATATAATGGGACGAAACACGAAACGAAATACAGACTGGTACATAGAGTCACCTAAAAACCCTGCATGAGTCATGCTATTAAAATTACATATACCTAACAAGAGTTCTACAGACAAGTTAGCAAACTCAGCTAGCTTTGTTTTAGCGTTTAGCATTTTGTCGAATTATAGCTTTGATACCTAGACGTTAGTTTTATATTTGATCGTTTTAACGGCGGAGAAGAGAAGAGGAGAAGACAAAACGCAACAGTGGGTCAGACTTTCGGTTGGTTGCTAGGCAACGCGTCAACAGGCACACGGCGACGGTTGAGGCGGCGACAGCAGCAGTTATAGCTGTGTGACGAATGTCTGACTGCTCGTAAAGACACTGGATTCCCCCAGCTCAAAGGACGGGTGACTGGAAGGGTATCATGTAGAGGACTCCTTTCCGCTTCTTACATTAAATGTGAATATGTGTATAAATGTGAGGAGTGGAAGTGACGTGGATGCATGTGTTTTTTGTTTTTTGCTGAATCATTTTTCGATAAAGGCTATTGATAACCGATGCTTCTAATGATGCTTCTGAGGTATGAGGTTTTACACCATTACAATACTTATAGGCAACTAGTCATCGTATCTTCTTCTGTATGAGCTTTAAGTAGTTTAGAAAAAAACAGTACACTTTTTACTTGTACTTCAGTAAAAAGCTTCAGTTGATGCTTCAACTTCTACAGAAGTATCTCTAAACCCTAGTATCTATACTTCTAGTTGAGTTATAAATGTGGGTTTGACACCACTGCTTGTGTGTGTGTGCGTGTGTGCGTGTGTGTGTGTGTGTGATGCCAGCAGTGAGAGACTGCAAGGACTGAGTGACGTAAGCAGATGAAATACTGAGAAGGGCTGGGTGTGTGTGTGTGTCTGTATGTATGTGTGTGTGTGTGTGTGTGTGTGTGTGCGTGCGTGCGTCGTCACCTTGCCTATGAGGCTAACCTGTTACTCAACAACAGCTGAGTGCCCAGCTGCTTTAAAAGGACGCCCACATCACTTCCAGTAAAACCACTAAAAAAGGCAGCGTCACTTGGCAGGACCGGGAAAAACCCCCACATCAGCCAGAGACCAGTGTATTGACAGTCAGCAAGAGAACATTTTGTTTATGAGCAGATGAAGTGCTGCATCACAGCTCATAACTGGGACTGGGCACGAGCTGTCCAACGTTTTCTCACGTGCTCCTGTGGCTCTGACTCTTGAGACTCGTAACTCTTGCGATTTATTTTTTTTGAGATATCTGATTTTGTTGCAACATTTTGACACCAGTTCAAGCAAATTACATACACCTAAATGACTGGTAACTACTCATAAATGGTAATGTTGTATTTTGGTGTCTTTTTTTGTCTCAGTTACCTTGGTTTGGTTTAGAGAGAGAAACTTACTGGGGAGCTTTGATGGAGCATTGAGCAACATAATACATTGATAAAAGTCACAAAAAGAAAGTTCCAGCTTTAGGATTTATAAATAATCAACACTTCACTTTGTTCTTATCGTATCTATTCACACACTATCCACACACACTGAGACTTTCAGTACCTAATCAGTACCGTCAAATCAATAGGTTGCATTACAGTTTTTTGCAAACAGTTTTTCAATGAAACAATTGACATGAAGTAGATGGTCGCATTTCGCTTCAAAGAAGTTTTCTCTGAATCTAAAGAGATGGAAAACAAATGTTTCGGACATCCTCGCAAAACGTCTCTTGCAAAATAAACAACTACCAATCTTGCTTTTATGTTTTCTATCAACACACCTGAAAATGTGGTCCCATGTTGTAGCAAATCACATATGAAAAGTGCGGTCACGTTTTACCCTGATATCAAGGGACATGTTATTGTATTGTTAAGAGCAGTAGGGAGAACAAGAGGTGAGCCAATGAGAGGAGAGGAGGTGGAGTGACAACGAGAGTCGAACAGGGAGACAAAGACAGAGTCACATGCTGGTAAAAATAACATGGGGAGGTAGAGGGGGGTGGACTGAGAGAGCGCCTGTTATCTACAGCTGACATAAAAGGCTTTGCACTGATGGTCCGATATGCTCCTGACTGTACTTTAAACACTCCTGTACGTCACATAAACATAAGTGGACCGCTGTGGGGAAAAAGAGCTGAATCGGAGAAACAGAGTAGATTTCAAATAGAACGATACTGTGTCAGATTTGTGGTTTAGTAAGAATCGGTGGAAGTTAGTGGAAGTCGCTGAGGCTACATTATTCATCCTGAAGGTTGAGGGTCTGAGTGCAGAGGAATAAAGAGTGTGAGGCGAGAAGAACGAGCCTTACGAGGGGAGACGGGCCTCTGAGTGCTGAGAGCACAGATAAGATAGGAAGCTATAAGTAGCGCATGTGAGAACTTGAGTCTCAGTGTTGCTCCAGCTTGAAAATAACTCCGCTAGGCTGCGAAACTACTGGGAAATGTCTCGGTCCTGTGCTGGACTCAAGTGGGGGACAGGGACAAAGTCGATACGGCCCCACCACTGTCGTATATGTGTCTTTTTACTTTCCTGCTTGTGTTATCATAGTTCCTCAAAATCATAGAAGAATTCATTAGAATAATTGGACTCCATTTGGAAGGATTTCACTGTATGTAGTAGCAAACTTGCATTCAGCTAGTTAGTTGTAGTATCTTGGTACCAATGGGCTTCAATCATATGTACCATTACTTAAAATCATAGAAAAGTCAGGTGGTTGCTTTGAACATTTATTTAACGCTTTGCTGGGTTACATCCAGGTTTATGCTTCTACCCATATATATATCTACACATCCAAGCTTCTACCACACAAAGATAACATAACATAGTGGTTCACATCAAACCCGCTAGCACTGCTGCTAACCCACACCTAGCGTCACAATTTGTGCTCTTCATATGTTGGTGTGTACCTGTAGTGCATAGTTCAGGTACCACAAAATGATGGGAATCTGGATGTTTAACATAAAGGCTAATGCCATTCAAAAGCTTATGTTTGGCTCACAGGGGTGCCACCATCTTAAATCTTTGAACCCAAAAGAAACCATATTTGGATGGAGAGGGCTGGAGAGGAGTGGGGGCGGATCAATGAATTTCTCTGAACCAATTGAAAAGGTTTCTGGGTAAAAGTAAAATTAAAAATTGAGTGGATTTGCACCTTAACCCTGTCCGGGTTGACAATGCTTAAAACACAATAAATAATGGGAGTTTATGGTTACTCAGCAATGAGCTTTGGTGCATTAAAAGACGAAGGAGCGAGGGATGAAATGAGTCAAGCTCAGATGCTTTCTCCTCTCCGTCCAGAACGCCTTGTTGCCCGCCGGGATGCGGCAGAAGGACCAGACGAAGAAAGCTCCGACGGGGACGTTTCAGAGGGACAACCTGCTGGCCCACCTGGAGAAACAGGCCAAAGAGCATCCTGACAAGGAAGACCTGGTGCCCTTCACAGGAGAGAAGAGAGGTGAGACCTCCTCACATGTCAGAGGTGGATGGTTTTTTAATTCTGTTAATCTGTGGAGCATTAGATGTGACTCGGGGGTATGAGGCTCCTGAACTAGCCAGGTCAGCAGACTTATCTTGACTTTGGCTGTCCTGGCTGCACTACTACAGTACAAACAACCCATGCTTGTTTAAGTTAGGCAGCGTGTTTCAGTCCTGCTCTGCTGACTAGATGTTTCCACTCTGCAGCAGGATCCATTTAAGTGAAACACAAATGGTCATAATGGGATATTTTGAGCCTGGATGTGTTTGAGCCTGTCATCCACACTTAACTGGCTTTTTTTTGGTCCTTTTTTGGTCTCCTCAGAGGAGTTTTTCCATTTATATGTGGAGAATGAAAACAGAGTATTTTTGTTGTGCTTGTGATGTCAGAATCTTCTGTTAACCCATATTCCAATGTTGCATTGAAAAAAACATTGCACATCTTTAAATTTATATCAGTGAATGCACATGATTTTTCCTTTCCAAAAAACTAAAAGAGCAGAATGTCAAGTCCAAAACCAATAAAGTTTTTCTTATTCTGTTGGAAAACATAGAAAAACTAGAACTAGACCATACCAAAGACCTGTAGTAAACAAAGATCTGACGGGAACCATCCAGCTATTGCTACACGATGTTTAAAGTAGAGGCAGACCTGTAATGTTAAACTCATCTTTATGTTGCCTTTCCTTACCTCTAGTGTGTATAGTAACTATTAAAACGTGTTAAAAAGTTCATGCTTTCCTAACTGCATGTACTAGTTGCCTGATAGCAAGGGTGCAGGCATGTCCCTGCTACCTGAAACAGCTTGCCTCTGGAGCCATCAGTATTTTGACGAAACAAAATCAATGAATGATTGAAGTACCTGATCGAATGTTATCCACAAAATTGGAAGAGATTTACACAGGAAGTGTAACCTAAACGAGACTTACGTCAGTGGAACCTCAGATCATCCTGAGTAGGAGGAACTCTGAGTGATCCCTTCCACAAATGTACGAACCTGTCCTCCGGCCTGGTGAGGACAGGACAGCGGAGGTTGTGTGATGTGTTGGCGAGAGATGCCAGACGTCACCCAGTGAAACTCTAGAAGGTCTCCCTGCCCCCCCCCCCCCCCCCCCCCCCCCACACCCCCCCACCCCGCCCCCTCAACCCCACAATCATGTTCTTCTTTGGTGGTGCTGCCTTCGCTCCAGCGCCCTCGAGCACTTAAGGCCGAATCGGAGGAGGGATCTCCTCCTTCTGTCCGTCCTCCCACATCCATGCCATTAAACCTGCAGGTAACCCTCTCTCAAAGCGTCCAGTTATCTGCAAAACAGCTTTAAAAGGGAGCGGCGATACGGCCGGGACTGAGAGAGCACTTAGCAGGGGCCAAATGTGGCTGGCAAGCCTCTGTGTTAGTGTGTGTGTGTGTCGAGGGGGGGTGGAGGGCCTCAGGCTGAAACCGGAGGAGCTGACCACACACACACACACACACACACACACACACACACACACACAGTGAGTCTGGCAGTGAAGACACAAATCTCTGATCTGTCACAGTCAGTCAGACAGAGGCTCCAGCGCTGACAGCTCTCTAAATAAGCTGTAAATCATAGTAAAAGTAATAAATAATAATAGTAATGGCATAATGGCATCTAGGATATACCATTGCATTTTCTAATGTGAATATCTTTCTTAATAGTTATAGAAATATTAATAAAAATGTACATTGGGGTAGAAGTACTTATCAACCACACAACATCTAAAATGTAGAGGCTCCAGAATTTATGCCAATAAACAAATTATAATACATAAATCAATAAATAGTGGAGCTCAGTGAATTGTTTTACCCTCCATCACTAACATGCCAGCTGAAGAAACCAGGGATGGGAGCAGGGACATACACCCCACCTCTGATATAACTTTTTATTTATGGAGCCCCTGTCCTCCACCTTTGATGACATCAGAGGGCAGCAGAAACACAATCCCGTGAATGTGAATACTTCAGAATACTTGAATACTTCACTTGGGAGTGAATCGGACAGATAAAAATCACAGATTCTCTTGAATCTCTTGATTCTGTTCTTAAGACATCCAGGTCAGAACTGTGATGAAGACGAAAGGATCTGAGCGATGAATCCAAACCTCCAGCTGTGTGTGTTTGTGTGTGTGTGTGTGTGTTTGTGTGCGTGTGTGTGCGTGTGTGTTTATTGATGGCGTCCCCCCTGTGTTGCAGGGAAAGCCTGGGTGCCTAAGAAGATGGTGGACCCCATCATAGAGAGTGTGACTCTGGAGCCTGAGCTGGAGGAAGCTCTGGCCAGCGCCTCTGACGCTGAGCTCTGCGACATCGCAGGTAAGGTCACCTGTTATCACACACATAGTTGGGCTGTACATAATTTCACTATAAAGGCTTACATGTTTCACTTTTTTCTATTGTTTTATTAGGGTTTTTTGGTCAAAATTGAAGTGTGGATCCTGTGTTGCCACCTCAAAAAGCTGTTACCGACTGAGGTTCAAAATGGCCGTTATATTATTTCTATAATATTGTAATATTCTGTTATTCTAGCTATAAAACAACCTGTGTCTGAGTGCTTTGAGCTTATTTCAGCCTGAATTTCCATCATCTGGTAGTCAATTGTTGCACATAATATGGAAGTACAAGCAGTTTACATGAAGATGGACCTTTGATGTAACATTTGATCCTACACATGTTCAGAATCGTTTCAAGTCATTTTTGATGGCGTAACAATAATACCATAATACTCCACATATAGCAAATGTTGCATTGGAACTGTATCAGTAGGTAAGGGTTTCCAAAAATATAACTTTTTACAAACACAGTTTCAGAGTTAAAATACTTTCAGTGGGAGAGAAAATGTGCTGGGGATGAAATAAGAATATCATCCTGGTTGCGACGAGTGTGTAATCAGTTCATCGTTCATCCTTTCATCCTCTCTCACTAATCTGTTAAAACTCCATCAAGGCCTCGACTTTCCTCCTCCACCTTAATCCAGATCTTCTCCATTCCCTCCAGTGATCCTTCCACCTTTCCCCTCCATCCCTCCTCCCTCCCTCCATCAGTCCCTCCATCTCCCTCCATCCCCGCTGGATGTCTCTGTTGGCTATAGCTGAACACTGCGCAGGGTACCCGAAGGCATCGTGCCGCACTCTTCAAATACTGTACATACATTACGCCACTGTTTTAATGAGCTCACTGTAATGTATGGGAAATGTCTTCATCGCCTTGGCACACGTGCATGTATTAATAACTAATTATGGCACACATGCATGTATTAATAACATTATTTGATGACTGAGCACTTTAACCAGCACTTATATGAGAGAGGATTTAAGATCACACCATGTTTTATACAGTGCACTCCTAATTTGGCCACAACTTTCCTTTTATGACATTTAATGGAATGATTTTTTTGGTCAAAAATCTTAATTTTCTGTCCATTTCTGAAAAACCTCATCACACCCTAATTCACAGTTGGGGACAAAAATGTCCAATAAAAAATCTTTATCCGATACATTTGAACAGCAGTTGTTTTCACTGGACATTTTTGTCCCCTGCTGGATATTAGGGTTGGTTCTTCTTTCCAACTTGTGCATGAGCATTAACCTTTTGAAATTTGCTTAATTTCCTTGTCTTTCAACTATTCGTATAATCCCGTATTTACAAATCTGCACAGTGTTACTGAAGAGACACCGACACGTTCCACCGCAAGATTTACGAGTTAGGATTCACGCTGTGGAGTTATGTTGTTTATCTACCAGTAGAAACATCGTGCATCATTACTTTCACTAACTCATAACATGTCTCATAACATAGCCCCTATTTGCTTTAACCCCCTCACATCTGATCAGATCAGATCGGGTCTGTTATCACAGATCAGGAGCTACAGATGGGGAATGAACTTTGGAGCGACGAGATGTCCCGATATGTCAGGTTGCCTCTGCTGGGAGTAGCTCGTGTTCCCTGACTGTTTATGTCTGTGCAGACTGTTCTCGTGCTCTCCGGCGCTCTGACAAACACGCGCAGGGTTTGTACAAATGGTCGCTTTGGTAAAGCAGCACGCAGAGCAGCTGCCGCGGTCCAGACGCCATCGTTCAAATTCTCTGCAGCCGGGAACACGCGCTGGATTCCTCGCCTTGACGTCGCTAGCAGTCGGGATGCAGGAGGCGGAGTTTATGGCGATGAGTTAAAGGAATGTGGGGTGGGACCTCAGAGCCGACACCTGATCAACTGCTCCTTAACTAAGACATATTATGCTCATTTTAACTCAACTCAACTTCATTTATTTGAAGTGCCAGTTCATAACAGATGTTATCTCAAGACACTTTACCAAAGTTAGCAACAATATGTATATAGTAAACACCCCCTGCCCTTACCCAACTCCAAAGAATAACCCTGACAGGGGAAAAAAAGGAGAAACCTCAGGATGAGATCTTTGACTTCCTTGATGTCTAAAAGTGACGTTGGTAACATGCTAAAAGTCAAAAGATGGAGCTGCCACAGCTGGCTTTTCCACACACCAGTTTGACAGCCCTGCTCTGAACAGTTCGGTTTTAGTGCCATTCCCTTTAAATGCTAATGATCTCTGCTGGGCAGAAGATGTGGTGACTCTAACCCTAACCCTGACATTTGAGTATGGGAGAGAAGTGGTTAAAAAAATGAGCCCAAGTCAGAGAGAAACATCGGATCCTCAATCCAGTTGCTTAGGTATAGGAAGCAATGGTGGGACTATGCAAACCAACTTCCTTGTTACATAACAACATAACATATCAAAACGGTTCATTTAAAGACACATTTTCCGACTACGGAAGTTTACTAAACATCAGTTTAGTTGTTGAAACTTACGCTGAAGGGGTTGAGAGGCGATAAAGCAATGAGAAAGTGAGTTTTGCATAAGATGTCGTCTTTAAAGTTTTGCTTTTGCATCCAACTGCTCGGTATCAGTATGTTGAAGTTGCTCGTGTCGCTCATGTGCTGATTTTGCCTGCACTGTCAGGATAACACAGGGCTGTGCAAATTCAGAATCTCTCCATTGAACCGTTGAAGTTTTATCTCTTTGATATCTTAGTCATGCTTTTTCGCTATGATATTTGGCCAAACTCTCTATTTTTCTAGCCAATTTGATATTTGAAACACAAGGAATCCCGCATCACTCTGTGTTTACAAAGTAAAGTTCTCACAACTCTCATCAACTATCAACTTCATCCTGATCGTGACACCAAATATGAAGGGTTATAATTCACTTCCCAGTGTTTGTGATGTCCTCACAAATGCTTAAAAAAAACTCTTTCTTCTTTTTTTCCAAGTTTAGCATTGTAAAAACCATAAAGGCAACAAAGTGCCCTATATATTTTTCGCCATAAGGCTTTTCAACTTTTAACCCTTCATATGCCAGTTTTTGTGATGGCATCTCAAATGTAGCTTTAAAAACACACAAAAATGAAGATATTTCCAATAATCTGACTACAAACTGTATTTAAGAGTCTTCCTCTCGTCTCAGTTCAGAATGTTGTACAGCCCTACCGTATTAGCATGACGCTAACTGTATTCTCATTGTTCCTCTTCCTGTTTCTCCTCCTAACTGAGTCGCTTTGCTGTCTTGCAGCCATCCTAGGGATGCACACGTTGATGAGTAACCAGCAGTACTACGAAGCCTTGGCCAGCAGCACCATCGTCAACAAGCAAGGCCTCAACAGTACGCACTCACACACACACACACACACACACACACACACACACACACACACACACACACACACACACACACACACACACACACACACACACACGCTCCCTGCTGTTCGTTCGGTGCAGAAACGAGTAAAAGCGCGTCAAAACAAAGCAGATCTGTCATCGAGCCTCAAGAAAATACGGCCTCAATCAAGGAAAATGTTGAAGCCGGTCGCCTTGGACGAGAATCAGGGCGAAATGATCTCATGTTGGCAAGTCGATTTATTTAACCAGAGATGATGGGCTCAGGCCTTGTTTGCTGCTACAGGCACAAGTGGAAGCCGTGGGGATTAAAGCCGATCACTGATTCAAGAAGGACTGAAAGCCGAGCGTACACAGACTCTGCATCCTCTGATTGCTCTCCCGGGGATTACACTGATTAGTTATCTGTTCCCCTTGGACGATGCAGTGTAAACTTCAGTTCTCTGATATCACTCTAAGTAGCATGTACACAACACACACACACACACACACAATGTCTTCCAAATGTGATTGTTTTCCATAAAAAGACACGTTTGATAGATTTTTTTTTCCTTTTTTTGTTATTTATTTGAACATAATTTTACATGCAGACCGTGGAGCTCTATAAGAGTGTAGTAGAGGGCGTAATATGGTTTAATTAGTCTCGTCTTGTCGTTTCCAGGCGTGATCCAGTGCACCCAGTACAAACCAGTCCCAGACGAAGAGCCCAACTCCACCGACGTGGAGGAGACGCTGCTGAGGATGAAGAGGAACGACCCCGACCTGGTCGAGGTCAACCTCAACAACATCAGGGTGCGTATGTGCCCGATAACGCACATGCCTGAGGCCTCAGTGAGGTGTAGGTGTTTAGGTATTTAGGTTTCCTCTCCTCAGAACATCCCCATCAAGACTCTGAAGGCGTACGCCGAGGCGCTGATCGAGAACACGGTGGTGGAGAGGTTCAGCATCGTGGGAACCAGGAGCAACGACCCCGTGGCCTTCGTAAGTCACAGACACTTCTTACTCCTCTGAAATCGAGGCCAAACAAGTTAAAAGTTCATCTCTCAGTGAATCCACGTACAGTATTTTAAATGTTATTAAATTATTTATATTGTTAGGTATTATTAGTGGTTATTCTATACACAGTCTTTATCAGTTAACTCTTACAGTACATGTATATGTAGCACTGCTCAGGCATGGAAGATGTAGCACAAAGTGCATGACAAACCTAAGTCTGTGATACAGTGTAATTAGGTTTAAAAGCAATATAAAAGCTAGGGACTAAAATAAAAGATGTGTGTGTGTGTGTGTGTGTGTGTGTGTGTGTGTGTGTGTGTGTGTGTGTGTGTATGTGTGTGTGTGTGTGTGTGTGTGTGTGTGTGTGTGTGTGTGTGTGTGTGTGTGTGTGTGTCTGCCTCCAGGCCCTGGCGGAGATGCTGAAGGTCAACACGACGCTGAAGAGCCTGAACGTTGAATCCAACTTCATCACGGGGACCGGCATCCTGTCTCTCATAGAGTCGCTGCAGAGCAACACCACGCTGCAGGAGCTCAAGATAGACAACCAGGTGCTGCAGCTCACACACACACAAGCTCACACAGACACACACACACACACACACACACACATGCAGTTAGGCAGTTAGGTTGTGTGCATGCACCATCTCTGCCACAGTTTGCTGCGTCTTTGCTCTTTTTAGCAAAATAAAAGCATTATTTCTATTTAGGGGAAAAAAAGGATGTTTTGCACATGAGGAGTAATTCTCATAAAGTCTAGTCATGCAACATCCCTTTTTTTTGTAAAATCTCGTCCCACAAGACTCCATTTTGATGGACATTCCCAAACACTTTTTTCTATTAAGTATTTTAGGAGGATGGAAATGCTCCTCTGGGTGCAATCTGTAGATAATTCTCACTTCTCTTCTAACTTCCCTCTCGCCTCTCTCATCGATTCAATGAAAACCTGACGATGTACCCTAGAAATCACCGCCTCGACCCCTCTCTCAGCTTCAAAATAAATCTCCTCCTTCTCTCTGCGCTCGCTCACACGCAGAGCCAGCCGCTGGGCAACAAGGTGGAGATGGAGATCGCCAGCATGCTGGAGAAAAACACCACGCTGCTGAAGTTTGGCTACCACTTCACCCAGCAGGGCCCGCGCCTGAGAGGCTCCAACGCCATGATGAACAACAACGACCTGGGTGGGTTCAGCACGCTCGCATGGTTTTACAAGGAAAAGCACTATCATCACCTCTCGACAGTTCTAGATTTGTTCCAAGCAAATTCAGAGAAGTCATGCTGGAAGTTGTGTTGGACACACAGACCAAAAGGACTTAAAAAGTGCATGAGGTGACTAATATTTCCAATACGTAACGCGTTTACTACTCACTTAGTTGCGTAACTCACACTTAATCTTCACAGTATCGGGTGCGACTTTAATCAGACTCCACCAGAAGAAAAGCGAGTGATGTCACAGGCCGGTAACCTCAGTAGCACGTCCAGGCGGCTCCGGCCAATCACAACAAGCGGCTTCCTAAGCCGTGACATCATCACAGAGAAAAGCAGAAAAGCGTGAGAACAGAACAGGGGGAGAAACAGGCGCTCTTTTGGCATTAAAAAATTAGCTGAAATTTTGAACATTTTATAAGCAAAATGTCAAAGTGACATCACAACAGTACTTTTCCAATCGTTATCCAGCAGCAAAAACACATTTGGATCTTCACCATGAGTTCAGTGGTTTACAGAGCTTTAATTGTGAGGACATTCCTCCCTGGAATCACACATACCAAGAGGGCTTTGTTCAAAGTCTGCATGACATATACAGCGTAAAGTGAGACTGAACAGACCAGACGTGGCTGCAAACTGAATGTTTGCATGTTTGGCAGGGTTGCACTTGGTCGGGTCAGGACAAGGCGATCGCTCTTTTTACTGGTTCATTTTCCACTTGAACGTAATGTGACGAGCAGCTCTGGATGTAGATCTGCTGATCTACGGAGTGGAGTGGTGGGGTAGTTGTAGTCGACCGGCTGAAATAGTATGCATGCATCCAAATACAAATGCACACTCAAATCTATTGATGCAACCATTCACTAAAGTAATATATGCACTCCGGGTACGAATTCTGACCAATGAGAGAACAGTTGGTTAATGTAATTGTGTGTGTGTCATGACCATGTCGTAATGTTTTCCTCCCTCCCGCCTTCGTTAAAGCCCGGACCATCAGGTCGGAGTCAGACGGCTCCTTCACTCTCACTCTGTCTGTTCCCGAGCTGGAGAGAGCCTTCGGGAAAAAGTTCAAGTCCAAGTCTAAGTACGAAACGCCAAACTGGATTGCGAGCACCGCTAAGTCTGATTGCTCGGCCTCACCTTTCTTCTTCTGCCGGCTTCGCCCGAGCCATTTCCAACCTGTGGGAAGCTTACCTGTCCTTACCTGTCTCCTCCTCCTCTTAAGGATTTCCGTGTCATCTTTTCATCCTCCTAAAAACACTGAGGAACATGGACTTTGGTGCCTTAGATCTGGTGGGGCAGTATACTGGAGCCAAACTCTTGTACAGGTTGTGATATAAGCACCAAATTTGGTACACCCATTGCTGAATACATGTAGCATGAATGTGGATATTTGGCCACTGCAAATTTTTATTCTGATAAATGTGGCGGCCATTTTTAAAAATGGCTGCCAGTGGTTATTGGCATGGAATGCTTTGCCTACCCTACAGCTGCTGTTTCACGTTCTCAGCACCACAAATGTAATGTAGAGAGAAAATTTAGTGGGAGAAACATCTGTTACAATGTAACAGAACAGATGATATATATTATATACACATATTGACAATATTGAAGTAGATCCAGGGTAAAAAAATAAACTGATCAATACTATCCCTTTTGACTTAAAAATCAAGATGGATGAATGGATGAGACACCTTGCTATAGTACTTCTGGAGACTTCTGTCTTCCTTCCAGTGTTTTGCAAGCTGCAGATTTTTAAATGGCTACGTTTGTCTTCTCTCTTCTGCTGATCTGGTGTTTCCTCTGATTCTGCGTAATCTGGAGGTTTTCAGGCTCCTCTGCTCAGCCTTTGTCCTCTCTTCTAAGTCTTTGAATCATTGCTCTTGTCTGAAGCTGGCAAACTGCCCCACAGTCCCAGATAAAACCCCTTCGTCATCACCAAACAGGTTTAGATCTGTTTAGTAACACTTTCTGAATCATAGTGTAAACTCAGAAGCCGATTTGACGACTCAAATGCCTTGTCCATATCGTGGTCTTACTTTTGTCAAGTGTCTTGTTTTCCTCCAATAGTTCCTGTGAAAGCCATTTGGCCCCCTTTTCCACCGCCGTTCCAGTGCTGGTTCCAGGATAGTACTTAGTTGGGAGCTGTTTTTTTTTTTTCTTTCTGTTTCCACCCTCAAGGAACTGATTTTGGCCCCGGAAAAAACTGATTCCAGAGTCGTACCACTTCTCTTCTTTGCTGGGAACCTGCTGACATCAGAGGGAAGACGCAGGAGAAGCCACGCACCTGAAGCAAGAGCAGCTCAAGAAACTAAAGAATCTATAGGGACCAGAAAGCAAAGCCTTGGTTGAAGTGGTAACAGGCGCCTGAGGAGAATCCCACTCTTTGATGTCCTGGACTTGGTCTTCTTGGTCTTCCTTACTGGAGGGGTGAACTCTGCAACTGCATGCTGTTTTTTTTACACTTTATGTTTGTTTTTACATAAATAAATAGATGTTTTTTAAGAGACACGTGTGCCTTGGCCTCTATTTTCTCTCTGAATGCAGCACAAAAACAAAAAGTAACCCTGAATTTTCAGTTCCAAGTCCATCAATATCCACCTCATCCTTGTGGTAATTTATGTTAATGCTAATGCTAATTCTGCTAGGTCAACATGTTTCTACTCCTCCATCCAACAAACACAGGACCCAAACTGACCTTAACAGTGACATGGCCAGGAGGTGGCGTTCAGGCACCATCGGAAATTTGAGAATCTGAATATTACTGTGATTTGCCCCCAGTGGAAGTTCGGCCTGAGACAGGAAAGTGCCATGCATACCAGTGCCATGATGATGTAGCTCTGGGAACGGTGGAAAAGCAACGTGTCCTCCAACTGGTTCCAAACCAGCACTGGCGCCACTAGACTGGGAATCAGCACTGGAACCGTTTTGGTGGACGAGGGGTTGTCACTGCTGCTTGAAGACAAAATGCTTCAAACCTCTTCAATCTTTCCGTCTTTCTCTCAGCCACTTTGGTTTATTTTCGTCTTTTTCTCTGCTTTGGCTCAAGTCGTTGACAGTAAAGATGATCCACCTCCTCATGTGCTCTTCTAATTTTTCTTCTTTTTTCCCCCCTCCTCATTTTCTCCCTCTCTTACACCTCTATTTTCTCTCTCTCTCTCTCTCTCTCTCTCTCCCTTCCTCCTTCCCCCCCCTTCTCCTTCTTCTTCTCCCCATCTGCAGTAAGAAAGAGAAGGCTTGAGGGAGGACCCATCTTCCCCAAGTGTCGGACGAATGTGTAGAAACCAGGGCTCCTCTCAACCCTCTATCCGTTCCCTTCAGCCTCAGTCATCTTTTTGTCTCTCTCTCCAGCCTCGGTGGCCTCCTCACAAGTCAGGTGTTCTTTCTGGAGCTAGATTTTTCTTCTTTTTTTTGTAGCAGATATTGAAGGATCCAGAGGGACAAACCTTGTGTGATATTTTACTGAGTTTCTTTTTTGTTCTGTTTTGTTGTAACCTGGGCTCCAGGGCTCCTGGGTGGACATTGTTTTGTAGCTTTTGATTTGTCATTGTGAATCCTTGAATATCTCCTCTGCTGTCTAGGTTCCTCAATGAAAAGGAGGCCGGAGAGCCGACTTTCAAATAACTTTGGGACACTTTTATGAAACCCCTGTTTCTATAGATGAGTTGAACTGATTTCTAAATATTCATATTATGCTGTAAATGAGTTGTGCTCTCATATCTGTTGTTTGTCCCAGGTTGCCATACTGCATTCGAGTCTCTTTTGACATCGCAAACAATAATAACACTCAAAGCAATAGATTCATATTGGAAAATATCAGCATTTCAGCGACCTGGTGTCCTCTGATACTATGTAACACAAATACTTCAGTAATGAGCAAACAGATGTGTAAACCTGGCTACTTTGAGATGTGTCAAGACTATATTTATTTGTGTTGACCTGGAAAGAGTCTGAATCTGTTGAATACTCAGTCAAAGTCCGGGCTGTTGGTGCAGGACACATCTAATGCATCCTGCAAGTTACACTTTTCCTGAAATGAGATCTATTGAAAAAAAAAAACAACAAAAAAATGCAATTATTGAGTATTCAGTTCAGTTTAGTTTTCTGTCACACTTTCTCCCAGGTCCAGTTTTTGATCGTTTGTGTTTGTTTTCTTTTTATTATTAATATTGTTGTTATTTTTATTTTACTGGAGCTACAACGTGTGGTTTATTACAAATACAGGTGGAGTATATTCAGGTCTGATACCGAATAAGCACAGGAAACCTCTACTGTCTTCACAGGCATCAGATTGCACAGGTCCGCTCGACTGAAGCAGACCTTTAAGTTTGGACTCAGTTTACAGTCACCTGTGCCCGGTCCAAGGCCCAGTTCACGCATATACCTAAATGATACTTGTCTTATAGGTATTGGCACGTAAACAGTGTTTTTTTGGTACTTGGAACCAGACGTTTTCAAACAACTTCACAAGTGCTGTTGACTTGGAAAGGAAGAAGGAAAACCAAAGAATCTTTGTTTGCTACTGTACATCAGACAATATGTGTTCGTCAAAGTGGTTTTGTTTATTAATGTACTCACTGTATTTTTTCCAATATTTTACATAAACATACTGTAAAGTAATGCCAGGATCAGACTACACAGTCCTTTAATGAACAAATCACTTAAACTGGTCAAGAAAACTAGTCAAGACAACAATATTCTGCAGCAATATAGTTTCAGTTCATTTCAGTGACCACACGTTCATCCCAGTGGTCAACGTCAAGAATTGTGGTGCGAGTCAAACTAGGCCAGGAGATTGAAAGGAAATCTTTAAAAAATGTCAAACTTTTCCATCAATACATTCTTGGGAAGTGAAAGTACTCTCAGAAAACCAGTGCTGTGAGTTGTGTAGGCTGAACCTGTTGTTACTATTTCACCAAACAGAAACAAACAAGATACACAAAAATGCTTTTGATGTCACTGCTAAACAACCATTCATTACATCTTCACCATTGAGTCGTCCCAGCTTCACTGGTTTTCAGATCCAGTTAGTAGGAAAATCATAAGATGAGGTGAGATTGACAGTTGTAGATCCTTTTGTTATTCTTTTGGAGGAGGAGGGAAAAAACTGCTTGCTAAAATACCCATATGTATGTGTGGACTGGAACCTCAGACCTGGCACATCCCATCACACTGATCCAGGGTTTAAGGGTGTATTCAGACCTGGAAGCTGCTCCGGAAACAGGGACTATTTAACCCCAAATATCCAACCGTTTGGGTGTAACATGAACACTTTTGAGACAGGATGCAGAACAAAACAAGAAGAGAAGATGAGATGGAAAGCAATGCACAGCTAACTGAGGCGTAATGATATAAACTGTTGGCAGGTCTAATCTAACCCGTCAGATTTCTGACCAATGAGAGAAGATGTGTTTATTTTTGTAGCAATTGCATCGTTTCATCCCCTGAATCGGAGCAAAGCCAAGAAGCTGCTGGTCTGAATACGCCCCAAGAGTTTTTTCTACACAGAGCCTTTTCATTTCCTGTTTAATGACAAAACGCTGCTGCATGGTTTTCAGCACCTACTGATGAAAGAGTGAGGGAGGGGTTAGCTGCTAACTACTAGAGCTAGGTACCAGAGCTAATAGGTCGCTGTCTGAAACTAAAACAGCTCCAGTAAAAAAAAAAAAAAAATGTTCTGCACTCTTAACTTTTTTGAATGGCTCGAGATGAGATGGGTTTGCAGAGTTTCCTTCATTCATCTACCTTTTACCCAATTCTGACTCAACAAACGCATCTTTTAGAGTCAGATGACCCATATCTTTTTATGTCATTGCTTTGTTAGTTTCTCATCAGTGCTGCGGATGCTGCCCCGACCGAAGGCGATAACGGATGTAAACATTTGTAAAACGAGACGTAGTCACATGCAAAAGGGAAAAGAGGATGAGGACTGCAGCCGCTCACAGTCTCCGTGTGTCCGGTTCTTCTACTTTTGGGTCGTGTGTTCTCATATATCAGAGCTTGGGTCTGTGTTGTGTTGTGATAGTCCACTTTTCCTTTTTGTTTTTTCTTCTTCATTTTTGGTTGAATTTTTGTTTATGGAAAGAAATAAAGCTAGAAAATTACATCAGTCACAAAGTCGTCGTTCTTGAGCATTGCTGTCGGGGTCTTTTATACCAAGAGCAACAGCGCCTGCGTGTGGTTGAAGGGGAGAACTACACCTTCAGTCTGCGGTGCTGCCCTCTACAGGCCAGCAGTGGTGCTGCACCTCTGCTAATGCGCTTAAAGCAGTGAGAGGTATTCAACACTGTATTTTGTGACTTTTAGTGTGTGAACAGAATTTAATGGATATTTTGGTCCCAAAAATACTAGTGTGATCGCTGATTTACTCATGTAAGGTAAAAAAGTAAAAGGTACAAAGGCCTAAATAAGGTTTCAAAAGCTACCATAACAACCTGTGTGACAGAATGAAGTCTTTTGGCTGTCTTTAGGTACCATGGGTATTCATAAATACTGATTTCTCCTGTGATTTACTAAGTATTAGAAGATGTCTAGGGCCACAACAAATGATTATTTAATGAGTGAATTAACCTTTCACAAAGTCCTTTTTTTGGCATCACCTCAATGACATTCAATTTCCTAAACTTCGAGGACTAAAGAAACTACAACATTCTGTGATACACGAAACTATGGCTGAACTTCTTCTCAATCACAATTTGGTATTTAAAATGCTTAGACTGACTTATCGTATATTAAAATTATTTCATTTTAGTTGAATTGATTAGTTGGTGCAGCTTGTGAAAACTCACTCTGGATATAATCATCCAGGATTATCTTAACTTTTGCAGTTTGTCTCATCAGTGACAGCTGATGATTAACATATGTTATGTATAATACCAGCTTCATACTCCAATTGTCTCCAGTTGATGTTTAATGCATAGTTTTGGATTATGGGAGGAAACCAGATGATTATTTTCTTCATTTGGATTAAACTGTTGATTATATTCTCATTTGGTAAAAAAGAAAATGTCAAAAACATGACCTCAAACAGCTTTTAAAGACCTTAGCATAACACTTTGTGAAGCAGGCATTAATAGTTTTACTGTTTTTGCATCATTTTATAAACTACACAGCTAATCAACCCAGAAATAAGACGTGAAGAACAGAGGACAACACTCCACTGATGTCTGTGAACAAGGTTTTCAGATTTTATTGAATCTCAGGCAGAAACATACATGATAATCCTTTTATTGCTCAAGGCGTTCCAGGTCACCATCAGTGACTCACATCCCGCATCCGAACCCACCGGACAACCTGACGACGGAGCAAAAGCATCACTCTCACCTCTTTCTCTTCAGCACACGTCTGGTGTTGCTCTCTAACTAAATCAGTGGACAAACTGAAGAGCTCACATCCCTGTGTGTGCGTGAGCTTGTGTGTGTGTGTCTGTGTGTGTGTGTGTGTGTGTGTGTGTGTGTGTGTGTGTGTGTGTGTGTGTGTGCATGTGTGTGTGTGTGTGTTAAAGTAGGGTGGTCTCTTTCTCACAAATCGACATGATGCAAAAACCCAACACAGTTCGTTTTGTCTTAAAAATCATAAATACGTATTAATTCACACAGATTCATTCAGTACTCTCTACCTAGCAGTAGATCCTGATAGTAATTAGTATATATAGTGTGAGTTTTGGGTTTTATGGCTGAAAGCTTAAGGTTTTGGCTGTTGTATGAACGGCTACACAGTCATTCTTCATCAAAACGAGACAGAGAAAGAAATACAAAATAAAAAAAACTCCTCTGGCTTATCTAGTAAATAAAACTTCCTGAATGCATACATGTCTTGTTTTTTCATTATCATTATCATTATTATTATTATTATTACTTATATTAATGGTTATATTGACATGGTAGTGAAAACACACCCAAACTCAAGACTTATTGCCATAATATTTTTTGCATGATTAAAGAAGAGGATAAAAGAGGAAGAGGAGGAGGAGGAGGAGGAGGGAGAGGGAGGTGAGTCGGTACATAGTTCACACAACAAACTGGTCCAGACAAATGGCGTCATGCAGGACAGAAGAAAGGAGACGTACTGAACAAGGGGAGAAGAAGGGGGTGAGGGGGGGAGTTAGAAACACTACGCCACACGAATGCTGTTTACACTTTGATGTCGGCCACTGGAGGAGGAAGAGGAGGAAGAGGAGGAGGAGGAGGAGGAGGAGGAAGAGGAGGAGGAGGGAGCGTGTCGGGACAGACGGACGACAGGTCTGACGGAGGACGTGGTGCGACACTGTGTGCGAAAATCAAAAAACGTTTCCTCGACGTAAATTTTTCCGACACGGTTGAAACACAAAACGGTAGCTTTGTTTGTTTTTTTTTGTTTGTTTGTTTTGTTTGTTTTTTTTAGGAGCACACGACAGTAAGTTTTCCTTTTTAAAATATGGCTTATCAAGGTATCACATTTGATTTTATTTCTCTTTTTTTATTATTATTTTAGAGACAGACACACAGTTAGTATAGTAATGTCATATAATATATATATATATATATATATTTTTTGTTGTTGTTTATGATTGTTCGCCCAGCTTGAGGCTCGTAACGTACTGCAGAGTCGTTTCTTTACGTATTTACAAAGTGAGTGGACACGGGGAGGTCGTTTTCTTTTTGTTTTTTTTGTCTTCAGTGCTGCGATAGTGCTCTGCAGCCGTGGCAGAAGGAGAGAAAAAGGAGTTTAAAACGTCTCAGACTAGAAGGATAAACCGTCTAATGTGGTTCTTTTCATGTTTTTGTTGAGCCCTCCCCTCCCCCTCCCCCCCCCTCCCTCCGCCCCTCTCTACCTGCCTCGACGTTAAAAACCTCAGTTGAAAGGCTACAATTCACACCGCTGGTTCGCATCACTGATTCGTCTCCCCCCTCACCCCCGCCTTGAAAAATTTACCCGACCACTTCCCGTCAAATTTCACATCATGGGGGAGAGAGGAAAAAAACAAAACAAAACAAAACAACAAAAACAACAACCCTGATTTAAGCCAACTTTGTGAATGTAGCCTCTGACCGCCTCTGATCTGAACTACGCTAACGTCGGCTCCGGGCTGCTCTGAGCGGGCCTACTTCTTCAGCATGTCCTGCAGAGGGCCCGGCAGGTACTTCATCACTGTGTCCATGATGCTCTCCTCCTCTTCCTCGTCTCCGCAGCCGGTCGGCACCGCCTTCTTGGGTCGGGTCAGGCTGCCGGCGGCGGGCTCCTCGGCGGCCGCCGCTGCCTCCGCCTCCGCCTCCTCGCGCTTTTTCAAGCCGTACTGTAGGAGGGAAAAGAGGAGATAAGATGAGATAAGATAAGATAAGATAAGATAAGATAAGATAAGATAAGATAAGATAAGATAAGATAAGATAAGATAAGATAAGATAAGATAAGATAGGATAAACTCTATTGTTCCACAGAGTGAGAAATTTGTCCTGGACAAGTCGACCATGCTGCAGCAGGTCGATAATACAACAGCAGGTTGAGAAAAGAAACATTGTGATTGAATGATAATTAAGTAAGCGTTTAGTCTATCTATCTATCTATCTATCTATCTATCTATCTGTCTATCTATCTATCTATCTATCTATCTATCTGTCTATCTATCTATCTATCTATCTATCTATCTGTCTATCTAGCTATCTATCTATCTATCTAGCTATCTATCTATCTATCTAGCTATCTATCTATCTAGCTATCTATCTATCTAGCTATCTAGCTAGCTAGCTATCTAGCTATCTAGCTATCTAGCTATCTAGCTATCTAGCTATCTAGCTATCTATCTGTCTATCATCAGGGATCAGCTCAGATCTTGCAGGTGGTAAGCAGTGGTATCAAAAGTATCCACATTTATTACTCGAGTAGAAATATAGATACTAGGGTGTAGAAGTACATCCGTAGAAGCTGAACTGAAGCTTTCTACTCGAGTAAAAGTGAAAATTGTACTGGTTTCTAAACTACTTGAAGTATAAAAGTAAATAAAATGAAATGGAAAAATCCCATTCAGGACCAAAGCGTAGCCTATAGTGCAGTATACATTTATATATATATGACCACATATGTGTACTACTGACCATTAACATGTTTGATGGAGCAGAAGATATGATGACTGGTTGCCTATGAGTATTGTAATGGTGTAAAACTTCATACCTCAGATGCATGTTATCAATAGCCTTTATTGATAAATGATTCATCAAAAAAACAAAAAACAAACAACACATGGATCTACTTTACTTCTACTCCTACTCATTTATAAATGGAACAAGTGGAAAGTACAGATAATGGCGTGGAAATGTAGAGGAGTAGAACTAAAAATAATTACTGCAGTATCCAAAATGTCTACTTAAGTAAGGTAATAATGTATTTGTACTTTGTAACTTGACACCTCTGATTGTGAGGTGTACGTCACTTTCCAAACACCAGAGTCTGGTTTGTCCTCTCTGTCTGCTTCATTGAAGACAAACTAATTATAGTAAAAAAAACAGCATTTCTGATGTTGTTCAGGACACTTCTGCCAATAAATCTTTTTGTTTTTGAGCTTGCTGTAAGATCTTTTATCCCCCAGGTGGCAAAAAACATCTTTTATGGTGCTTTATGAGTTCAGTCGCCTCGTGACCTCCTTCAAATCAGACTCTGACATGTGCTGAGCAAACAGCTCTGCCTGGAGCATCAAAAGCATGGGATGTAATACAGATTGATGTGTGCGTGTGTGTGTGTGCAATAGCAATACAACACTTCTTAACCATCACAGATTTTCATTTGTAATTACAACAAACCCTGCAAAACATGAGGGAAAGTGCAATCTGTAAAAATAGCAGCAACTCCAATATTAGCTCATCTGCTGCTACACACGCCTTCGATGCTTCGCCCATCCTGCTGTCTTCTGCTGCTCTGTGTGATTAGCTGTTGTGTTGAGCGCTTAATAAGCCCGCTCCCGTTTCTATCTCGCTGCTGTCTGCGTCTGTCAGCCCAGCCGTCTCTCAGAAAGAGTTGCGATGCTTTTCGGTGTTCACCTGGTGAGAGTGAACGTCAACACTTCACAAGGGTCTGTTTGTTTAACAAAGGCGGGGTGCAACGAAAAAATAAAAAAAATACATTTCTCTTTGCCACAGGCAGAGACGCTTCACAGTCGTGCTGCCAAATGCTGAAAATAAGTCAATGAAATCAGTCGAGATGAAGTTATTGAAGTAGCTACAATGTGTCACATTTATTTATTTATATATTTATTTATCAATGTATTTGTATTAATTTAATTTTAATAATTAACTCATTTTATTTATTTTTATTTATTTATTTATTACCACTTTTTATATCTCAACTTAATGACAACAGCAATAATAATAATAATAATAATAATAATAATAATAATAATAATAATAATAATAATAATAATAATAATAATAATAATAATAATAATAATAATAAATGTACTATATCATTGTGTATTTATTTATTTATTAAATATTATACAGTATTCATTTTAGTAGTGGTGGAAGCAGTAGTAGTTTTAATTTAAATATTATTGATAATATTTAATACAATTATGTTGCTGGTGTTACCATTAATAGTATTCACTCACTGTTATGTCTTGTTTGTTACTGTTTTGTGATCTTTCTCATACATTTCTTACCACCACTTACTCATTACTTATTATGCTGTTTTCTGTGTTCACTTGTGTATTGTTGTCTGTTGTTTTCAGCTGCTGTACAGAACAATTTCCCTTTGTGGATGAAGTACTTCTCATCTCATCTCATCTTATCTACTTAAATTAGGAGAGCGTGGCCTCACACGGAGGCACCCTTTGCTCCACCATCCGTCATATTCTGGTCGGAGCCTCACGCTCGGCTCTTCACTTCAGATGTAATGTGGACGTGTTCTTCTCAGCTCCTGACACGGTGCAAATAAAGCTGCGGGGGAGGCTGACAGAGACATTTCTGGCTGCATGTACGAGCGCTTTGGGAGTTGTCCCCCCCACCTCCTCTCACTCTGTGTTCTCCTGTGGGAGAAGTTAGGGAGGAGAAGCGAGGAGGTGAGGAGCCGAGGGAGGAGCGGCGCTCTCCATCCTGGCTGATTCACGGCGCTCCCTCCAGACGCGCCCCACCCACCGTCTCTCTCGCTCCATCTCTGCAGTGAAGTGGTTACACTGCAGCTTTCTTTCCACCGTCACAACAGCTTCGCAGCCTTGTCAAGAGCAGGAAGTGACTGGACAGTAAATGACACGTTGTGCAGATCGTTATTTCTCTAACATTCTGGTTTTTGGCAAACAAATACGTATGCTGGAGGGTCATCCGGGGGTTGGGTGGTTTTTATATTTTAAAGCACTCTTCTTTCCGACCCACTTATCTCTGTCAAAGCATAAAAATCTGCTCTTATTATTAAATCACTGCTCCTTGTTTTTGCTCTTCCTCTCTTCGTTCCATCCAAAGGAGGAGAGGAGCTAAAAATAACATTAAAGCGAAAAAACAAAAATAGTGTGACAAGTCAAGCGCGGGTTTGCTATGAAAAGAGTTTCACTGTCACGCAGCCAGGATGTGAAGCCTTTTAGAAGCTGCTTGAGCATCAAAAGGACGGGGACGGCGTCCAAAATCATCAGACACTCTCACATTAGTGTGACACACTTCTGAAAACGGTTTTTACTCCTGCTTGTCCGTACTCGTTCTCCACAGCTAGGAAACAAATCTGTGTTTGTTTCACTGTATCTGTCGACTGGTCGTTGTTTTCGCAGCTGATAAAACAACATCTGGTTCTCTTGGTTGTGGGAATAAGGAGAGTGACTTTCACTGTTTTGAAAGATATAAAATTCTTCTTATTGCTCAAAATTATGCTAAACTGAAATCCATTCACATTTTAGAGACGCATATTGTGTAAACTGTGTGCATTTCTCATTTAGAGGCACATTTATGTTGATAAATTAGTTCATTACATTTCAACCCTATTTGGTCTTTTGTAAAGGTTTTTGGCAGATATGCCTGAAGCACTAACAACATGTCAATGACAGTCGGCCATCTTGGATTGATGATGTCATAAAGCAGTAATAAAAGGGTTTATCTGCTTTTACAGTGTTGCTATCAATCTACTGGCACGCAGACAAAGTGGTTTGGACAGAAAACGACAGTGTAAACCGATTAAAAACAGAGTTAAATGAACAGAGCGAGAGGGTCACTGGGTCGTACCTTGTCCCTGATGCCTTGCCTCATGCTTTCCCTCTCAGCCTCCATCTTGGCGTACTTGGCCTTCCTCTCCTCCTCCTGCTGCCTCAGGGCCTCCTGTCGCTCCTCCTCTTTCTTCGCTGCATCGGGGTCCTCCTCCTTCTCCTCTCCACCCAGCATCTTGCCCACATCAGGAGGACCTCCTGACAAACGCACACACGCACACACACACGCAGACTTGTCAAGGATTGAAATGTCAAAACAAGTACAAAAAAGCTAGACAAGCTGGTAAATGGACTCCTAAAACACCAAAATCCAGGTTAGGGTCTCATTCCACCTTTTTTTTACTTGAGTAAAATTCTCAGTTTTATACTTTTAGAAAACCATATTTGCATTACTGTTCTTTGACTGTATTTTGATCAGTACTGTACAAACCTGCTGCTAGAATGACATTATGTTTGCATCCAACAGAGTCCAAATAGACTAAAAATATTCTAAGAATAGCATAAAATCATGAGTGCACCAACCTCAGGTCGGTTCTGTAATATTTAGTGCCACTGTAATCACCTTTTTTTCTTCGTTTCAATTCATCTGGTTTCTGATTTGTTGCACCATTGCATTTCTGTGGCGTCGTCTCGTCTGGGCACCGCTTACTAATTGATGACGTGTCTCATCCAGAGTCTAGAAGACGCTTTAAAAGCTTCTCACACGCTATGGAACGATATTAAACCTGCTGCTGCCTTGCTCTCATGTTTTATGTTAGTAACAGAACTCTCTATTTTATGTCGAAAATTACACAGTTAGCTCCTTTATAACTTCATTTTGCTCTCTTTCGGTACGACAAGCCGCATATTCCAGGGGACTGCTGTACAGAACGTTGTCAAAACGTTGTTGTTGTTGTCCTCTTTCTTCAAAAGCGTGATGTTAGATTAGCGTATGCCTGGCTGATTGGAGGATCTCCACCCTGGGAACGTGCCCAGAGCGCCCTCTGCTACCTGCTACCTGGGAGGGGTTTGGAAGACGAGAGGCTTGCAGCCGCTCGTTTCCCTCATGCGTGTAAAAACAAATGGTTTCCAGTGTCGCAGCCAAACCTGTCATCTGCTTAGATGTCCCCCTTTGCAGCACCAACCCCCTCAAAAAACAAACACTTAACTCTTTAATTTCCTCACTGGAAAATGTAAAAAAAAAAAAAATGTTGAATGAAACCATTTTTGGACAGTGACTAATAAGAAAGTAAGAAAGTGAGAGATAAAAATCTCCAATTTACAGCCCTCATGCTTCTGCCTGGAGGAGGGGAGAACCACTGGGTTGCCAGGTCTGCTACAATGTCCTAACAGTAAACACACAGCTTATGTATATCTGCATTTACTGTAAGTATGAAATACTGTGAATGTCAGAGATGAAGTAATGTATCCCACATTACTATATATGTTAAGGTCCAATGATATACTAAATTACATACCGGCCTGTAGGTGAAAGAATTGTGTTTGGAAAATTACCTTTCATGTTTATGGTGCAATTATACGTATATTACGGTACATTTAGTACAATTGTAGCAATGCTGATTGTCTTTAATAGCAAAAGAATATATTGACTTTTATGAGCATATTTTGAGTTCTAGTACCGGGTTTCTCTTTGGGCAGTTTAGGCTGATTTTGAGTCGCTGTTTGTCTGTTTTTACCCCATAGACCTGGCAACCCTTCACTGTAGGGCAAATACAGACGGTATCCCTACTACCCAGATATCAGAAGTGTTCGAGTAATGTGTTTTCTTTTCACAATAAATACACAGAAACAAATAAAAAGATAGAAGCAGATAAAAGGCTGATAAGAGTGAAGCGAGAGCATGCATTAGGAGCGTCAGATTTGGCCGCTACACAAGCCTTTCTGTCTCTTTCCCTGTGGGAAACTTTCACATCCCATGAAATAATGCCTCGTGATACACCAGGCGCAAATGTGCTGAGTGTTGCAAACAGAAGAAAATAAATAAATAAAAGTAAGGGAAACGAGGGGAAAGCTGTCACCGAGCATCAGCAACAAAATAAAAGGATGAGGACCGGTCTGAAGGATTTTGGGCGAAAGCAGCAGGAGCAGATAAACAGTGAAGAGGAGGCAGAAAAAGAAGAAAAAAAAACAAGGAGGGAGGAGAGACGGACAATGGAGATAAGGGAGTCAGAGCGTATGGCTGAATATGGCGACAAAACAGGACGTATTTAGAAAAACAAGGAGGAGGGAGAGGAGGGAGAGAATCTGACAGAGGCTATTGAGTCCAATTAGCTGAGCTGTTCCAGTTAGTGGGATTACCCAGCAGTTTCTGTAGGACCAGAGAGAGAGAGAGAGAGAGAGAGAGAGAGAGAGAGAGAGAGAGAGAGAGAGAGAGAGTTGACAAGATGGAGGGGAGGGAAAAAATGGAGGAGCAACGAGGACAGTCAGAGGGGAAAAGGGCAGGAAAGTTAGGTGTAAAGGA
The DNA here is from genome assembly GCA_029224185.1 of Karalla daura. NCBI lineage: Eukaryota > Metazoa > Chordata > Actinopteri > Chaetodontiformes > Leiognathidae > Karalla > Karalla daura. Next base: position 4,032,749 of record CM055189.1, on the reverse strand, counting down.
AAGGAGGGGAAGGAGAGAGAGAGAGAAGGAGAGAGAGAGAGAGAGAGAGAGAGAGAGAGAGAGAGAGTTCTCTCTCAGTCTGCAGCTGCCCCCGGTGTCGTTAGTATTTTGAGCCATCAGCATTACGTTAAAACTGCAGCAAAACGCAGAAAGATTAAAAAAAAAAAAAAAAGGCCAGAGAGACAACGAGAGAGGACAGGAAGCAGTGGGAAGGGGGATGAACGCCGGAGCAGCGGAGGAGAAGAATAAATGGAAGGATGGAGAGAGAAATAGAGAAATAGAAGCATTCGGGAGGCTGCAGTCTCTAAAAACAGGACGAGATGTGGGGAGTCACAATATCTACGGCGCTTCTTCTTTTCTTTTCTTTTGATTTAGGTATTAATTCCAGTTACTGCAGCACAGTGTGAAACTGATACATTGTCTTAATCTAAATGAAGAAATTTGGATTAAATAGACCTCAGAAGACTTCTCTCTCAGGTTTTTTTAGACATTATTTCCTGTCTTAACTATTTATTATCATTACTAGTTATAATAACAAAAATAGGGCTAATGGACTAATAATAAAATGCATAATCATACCAGTATCATAGTCGTAGTATTGTTGTTGTTACTGCTATTACTGTTATTATATTATTATTAATATCATTATAACTTACTTATTATTTTGCATAAGTGTATCATTTACTGTCAAAATTTAGTGTGGACTGTGTATGTGATACTTTAGGATAGGATTATAACCCTTTATGGATGAATAAAGCATTTGTCTCATCTTATCATCTCTTCTCTTCTCTTATCTTATCTTGTCTTGAACCTTAATAAAAAAATGTTTAAAATTGAGAAATTTGGCTACATGGCAAGTTTACAAATCTGTGTTGTTGGTGATTTCTGTGCTTTGCTGTGCCAATCACAAACATCCTGGACAACAAACAAGGACATGCTGGAAACTTCTCCATGTGCTGTGTGTGTGTGTGTGTGTGTGTGTGTGTGTGTGTGTGTGTGTGTGTGTGTGTGTGTGTGTGTGTGTGTGTGTGTGTGTGTGTGAGCAGCTTCCATTGAAATAACAGTTTGTAGCCCCCTACGCAGCCAGGCGGGACAGTGCGACAGCCAAGATGGCTGAAGACAGATAGAGGGAAGAGGAAGATGAAGAGGAAGAGGAAGAAGATGAGGAAGAAGATGAAGAGGGAGAGAAAGAAGATGGCCACCAACGGAGGCTTCCAATTGATCTACAATCAGCAGCGTGTCCGCTGCAGCCCGGGCAGCGTGTGTTGATGGACGAGCTCTTCTTTTTTTTTTTTCTTCTTCTTCTTTCTTTTCTTTCCAGGGAATTGCAGAGCTCAGCCGCCACAGAGAGAAGGGAGAAGGAGCAGGAGACGAATCACACAATAGATCAATCACATTCACGAGCCACTCGGCGAATTAGAGCCGAGCGATTTCAAAGGAAAATGCACACGGAGAAACAGAGAAATGAGCAGGAGCCGAGGTATGGCTGCGTCAGCATGTAGACGGACAGGAGAGAGAAGAAGCTGACACAGTCTTATCCACAGGATCGTGATGCACGATCTCCCCTCTCTTACAGGTGTGTGTGTGTGTGTGTGTGTGTGTGTGTGTGTGTGACAGACACACACCATCCAGAGGGAGAGTGGGATGAATAGAGCTAAGTGCACATACATGAGGCGAGCTGTGCCTCGAAGCATGTACGGATATGAATTATTGCTCGTTTCCATTCTGAGCTGTGTGTGGTTCAGCCTTTCCCCTTCATGTGTGTTTAAATCCATGAAGTATCTGTCTATGTATCTATCTATCTGTGATAGCTGCAGTGCATACGTGTTTGGATCCATTCTTACAGTTTCCACTGACAAAATAAACTGAATCTGTTTTCCAGAGTGGCACCGCTTCTTCCACGTGCCAGCACCAGCTAATCATCAGCCTGATAGTTGATATCTGCCAAACTTTTTTTTTTTTTTGGGCCAAATTGAGATTTTGGCCCGACTCTCCTCTCCTAGCACTGCTGAATCACCCTGCGTGATTGCCTATGTCCTCAGCCAATCCGAATGCTTACAACGTTCCAAGATTGTAAAAAGCAAAAAGTTAAAGCCAAAAGCCAAGTCAGTTCTCTGCAAGATTTGCACAAGTAGCTCTATTTGCTATGCAGCTTTTCAGCTGTTTTTGTTTGTTTTTGTTCGTACATCTAGTGGAAGTTAACATGAATCAAATAGAAAGTAGAATAAAAATAGAATAGAAATAGAAAATCAAATAGAAAATCAAATAGAAAGTCACGTCTTTGGTGTAAAAAGTGTTTTTTCCTTCCTTCCCAAAAAGCTGAAAAAACGAGGTAGTCAGATATGCTATTGGGCTGGCATGGTGCTGAAGCCTGGGGGCGGGGCTATGTCAGAGTCCAGAGTCCAAAGGAAACAACAACTCTGCTATTTCTTTTCATCTAGCTATGTGCAAAAAGCCACAAACATGACATAATGGCAGCTAAATGGCAGCTACCATATTGGGGGTGGGGCAAGGGTAGCCACGCCCATTCAGGGCTATGACAGAGACTAGGGGGCGTGGTTTCATAAGAAGCTGGGGGGGGCGGGGTTACTGAGACTGACGAAAACAACGAGTCCGCTATTTCCTCTTATCTCAACACGCTTTGATGAGCTAAAGAAGCTAAAGAGAGACTGCTACAGCACGTTGAAGGCGAGTGATCCCCTGTTTGAGTACAACTCTCTGGTCTGTTTATTGATAACTTTAATCGCCGCCTCCCCTCCATGCGTGCGTGCTGTATGGAGCTAATTTCATTTTAATTGCGTTGCTAGGAAACAGCCTGCAAATGTATTTCCCCGTCAGCCGCTGATATAGGCAAATATTAACGCCAGGAATTAAAAGGGGACGGGAGCGTTTAATAAAACGTGTTGGGGAGCTGCGAAACGGTGCTCAGTGAAACAAAAACAAGCTTTCACATAAAGAAAAGAACATGCACGTAAAACGGGACTACTACATAAAACGAGTGTGATGTCTAAAGACGTGTCCAGATTTCTGGAGACCCGGGCGGGAAGCTTATCTGACGGTACTGCGGAGGAAAGCAGCATTCAGGCTGGGTTTGTGATCCGGGAAGCCTGAATATCCTCCCATTAGAGTCCGCATAAACACCGCCATTGAGCCTGTAAATGGAACAATGACTCGTAAGCCTCATTGTCCAAAAAAAACAAACCAAAAAAAAAATGCAAATAGGCCTCGAGCACCTCTTTTTAACTACGCTGACGCCAGCCAAACAAAAGCAAACTCGATGTTACGAGCACGTTCGGATTGTCTTTTGTCCCCATGTTTAAGATAATAATGATAAAAACGTTATAAAGATGTTATACTGCGTTATAAAGAGCTACGTCGTCTCACAAGCCTCAGTAAGATCTATGAGGCTCTCCAGCTTTTGTCTCCACGCTTCATCCCTGCGTGTGGTGTAACTTTGAAGTGGCCACACTCGGTGTCCATACAAGCAGACGAGAGCCTGACAGGTCGCTCTATTTTAACTCCCGTCTTCATCTATTCGTTTATTCATTTATATATTTTGGGAGATAAGCATCACTACAATGGATGAGTCAACAGACATTTTGTTCACACGTCTACACTTGTATGGGATCTCATCCGAGCGCTAAAACTTGATGATACAGCTGAATTAGCGAGCAGCCACGCACACACACACACACACACACACACACACACACACACACACACACACACACACACACACAAGCATCACCTCCAGAATAAAACCGTCTGATCCCCGACTTGAGGCTTTTTGTCCACCTGCCAACATCTCCTCCAGGACTTTGCCAGCAGCAGCGATACAGAAACACTGCCGATGGTCCGCTCGATACTTGGACGCAGCTTTTGGCTGCTTAGATAAAAAAAAAAAGGGAAAAAAAAAGAAGGGGTTTCATCTCTCTAATCCTTTCCTTTCTGAAAGTTCCTTTTGTGAGATCTTTGTTAAATCCGAACTCTTGAGGGAAGGAAGGAAACCGAGACAAACCTCGGAGCTCACACTCCCGGTGCATGAACTTTCCGACAGCATCAGATAAACAGTACTTATCTACTTTTTTTTCTCCCTTCCTTTTCTTCTTCTTCTTCTTCTTCTTCTTCTTATTCCTCACTTTAGGCTTCCAGGCAAATCCCCTTTAAATCCAAAGTTCTGGTGGGAACGAGAGCAAGTCTTCAGATGTTGGGGGTTTGGCCTTCAGGACAGATGCCACTGTCTTTACACAGCTTGTGGCGAGAAAAAAAAAAAAAGGAAAAAGGAGGAAAAAAAAAAAGTAATGGAGACCTTGGTAGGAAAAGAGCTCACTGCAGGCTGTGTTATTGGGGCTGTTTGTGCTGTGAGTTTGCAGAGATTTCCCCCGGGGGTGGAGCAGCTTTTTGCACCAGCATTGGTTTGCACTCAGAGTGCAAAAGGAAGGTGAAGGCTGTGGCTGTGCGACATTTTATTTATTTATTTTACTTTTTTTTCTGGAAAAACAACGAGCGAATGCATTTCATCGCAGCATTTTATGTACTTCGCATCCACCGAATCGGATGTGAGGCTCGTGTTTTACTAGAGCGAAGCAGAACATCAGTCAAGTCTGTTTTAGGGAGATTCCTTCAGTCACATATTTCTTTTCTTTCATGGACTGAATCTTTAAAGAAAAGCAGATTTGGGGATTAATTATTCACTCGCTTCAGGAAAATAAAGGGATCGTCTCAATATCCTTCAGTCCTGGCATGTTTTTATAGCGCAGATACCAAAAAAAAAAACCAACTTTTCTTGCTGGTTTCTCCCCAGAGCTCAGAGGAATATACGACACTCCCTCTATAGAGGACGAACTCTGTTCCTGGAAGGACTAAAACACGTTCTTCTCTGTTCCGGTCCGTCTGTCGGTCTCTCACCTTCCCTAACCCGCGGTGGACGGTCGACTGCATTATTCATGGTGTGTGGACGTAGCCGTCTTGACGCACGCGTGTAGAGGCGCACACGCTTTGCGCTCCAGCAGAAGCTCAAGGTCAGGTTGATGAATTGGATTTGATTTAGTGCACAGGAAGACTGGGAATATCGTCTGAGTGTGTGTGTGTGTGTGTGTGTGTGTGTGTGTGTGTGTGTGTGTGTGTGTGCGTGCCTGCCTGCAGCAACCCTGCGGACCGATCCCTCAATGAAGACGTGATTCTCTTAGCCAATCACATTAGAGTGCCGCTAAATGTGATTATCTGCACTTTGAGGAGACGAGGTGAGGGCAGAACATCTCAAGGTGCTTTCTTTCCTTTCGCCCCGAATCGCACGGTTCGGCTTTCCGACCACCTCCACCTCCACGCAGACGTTTGATCGAGTATACTAATAGGGCCGAGTGTATTAGAACATATAGAGACTGTGGTTTCCACATGTTTCACCAGATATCTGCCAAAGAATGCTTGTTCACTGCTACGAAGGAGTATGACACTATTGTGGCATTTGAGCAAAACAAAACAAACAACAAAACCTCGACTTACGAGGTTTCACTAACCCTAACCCTATTATATGAAAGATTCATGATACGAATTGGGCTTTGAAGAAATTTCCGTCCCATTTAACATAAAAAACACTCAAAATGCAAAAACTTATCTTAAGTGCCACCTGACAGTGGTCCTCCCAGTCCTTTTTACTCTTATAAACTGTGATATATTGTGATATTATCTTAAAACAGTCATATATTTACACTTTATATCAAAGTTTTTTGGGAGGGGGTATGAATTTTCCCCTTCTCATACTACGAAAATTAAGATACGAAAGCCCTTATGGAACGAATCAACTTCGTATCTCGGATTGATAATGTGGAGGTCAAAGTCGCTTGTTACAAGAACAACTTCTGCAACAGTTTGTTAAAGCTGAGTCCACATTTGCACCCTGAGCTGCTATTAAAAAAGACCATCGGTTTAGTTTTCCCTCTGAGTCTGCCAAGGAGCAAACAAAGGGGGTCTGGTCCCGGGGGCGTGCACGTTTTAGCTCTAGTAGAAATCAATCCGCCGATCCTTCTCACGTCTTCATTTAAGAGACTAAATAACAGTTTATGCTCCTGCACCCGTGAGATCAATCAGGATTTCCTCAGTGAAAATCCCCGTCTCACGAGGAAAGGACCTCATCGCAGTCAGCATCTTCAAACAAACAGAAAAATAGGTGCTGGAGGAATCAATAGCCGTCACCTCGCCCCAGTGAAATGTTAGGGCTAAACAACTCCTCTGACCTCCAGTTCATCCCAGCCTCCCTCTGCATTATATTCCTTTCAGAGTTGGCCGCTTCTTTTCCTTAAACGCACCTTAATGTCCGTTAAACTGAAATTAAACCCCGAGCCGTTCGGTTCTTGGCTGCGAGCCACGACTTCTCCACTTTTCTGCTGATTACTGGTTTGTGCCTGGAGGCTTGAGGCTGAGCTCCACACACCTCGAGAAGGAAACGACCGGCTCGGAGAACGGGGAGGGAGGGGGGTTGGGGGGTTGAGGGGTTGAGGGAGGGGGGCATATTCTGTCAAACAGACTTCAGGCTTTCAGGAGTTGGGGAAGTGCCGCGTCAGCACCCAAACACTCTGGAAATAGGAACAATTGATGCGAAAAGCTCAGAGATCCCAGGTTAGGTCCCAAAAAAAACGACTAAATGAATGAATTAAAAACTGTGTGGCTCCCAAACAACACGAAACACATGTTAGGATGTTAAGTTTGAGCGGCGAAACTACTTAAATAAGGTCGTCAGAGTTCAAATAAGAACATTGTTGTGATGCTGTTATGTATGTGAAGACCAAAGGTCAAAGGTTAGGTGTTGAATGTGGCACCTACTACTACATCACACCAGTTTTCCTCTTTTGCTCCCATATTGCGAGACAATACCCACTGTGGTGGAGAGCCGATGGTATGTTTTAACTCTCCAGACTTCTCAATATTTAAGAAAAGAGATGAAAAAGGACATTTTACAATGAAAAAGAAAAAAAGGCTGCATCAGCAATGAGTACAGATTAAAATTCCTCCAATTTAACGTTGTTTTTTTTAACTTTCAGTGCCTGAATCTGGTTTTCATTTTCTATATATTTAGCCTCTAGCGCATCCGACTTTGTTTGTCCTTTTATTTGTGATCCACAGATATCCACAATGACCATATGTTCTTTGTTACGTGCACGTTTCCTGCCTCTGCTCGTTTCCTTTGTCTCCATTATTCTCAATCGAACAAAGAGAAAGAGGAAGAAGCTCAGTCTCACAGCTCTTAGCATCGGAACATCTGATTGAGGACTGCACACAATCAAGCAGCCAATTATGGCCCAAAAAAAAACCCCTGACTTTGCAGATATCGAACAAATCTCCCATTACGGTATAATTTATCTCTTTGCATTTCTCGTCTTCTTTGAAGCCGGACGAGAAAGAAACATGAGAGATGGTGTGTGTGTGTGTGTGTGTGTGTGTGTGTGTGTAGGTGGGGGGGGGGGGGTCTCAAGGATAACATGCAACAAAGAGGACAGGACGAGCACACTACGGTATGTGCAGCTCAGCCCAGTGAAGCACAGGCACGCCCAGTAATGCAGCCTCCTCCTCCTCCTCCTCCTCCTCCTCTGAGTAAAGAAAAAAAAAATCACATTTTCAATGACATTGACGTACTGACTGACATCTGATTTATACTGGCCCCGGCTGATCGATCACCTCGCTAATTGTTTTTGTTTCATTATCTGATTCCTACCCGACCCCCCTACCCCCACTCCTCCACCCCCCCTCCACCCCCCCCCCTCCCCCCTCCATCCCTCACGGGGACCTTTAAAGATCTGCTGCAGCGTCAGCGTTTTCACACGTCGTCGGACGGTCCTGTTTGTCTTTTTTTTTAAAGAGGTCACTGTGTCCCAATCAGCAGACACGGACCAGAACCGAAAGACAGCCGAGGGCGATATCCAGAGCGCAATGACAGCAGAATAATCACCCCGATATCGATTATCACACACACACACACACACACACACACTCTTCACTCTTCTCTCTCTCTTTCTCTCTCTCATATTTCTTCCACGCACCACAATCTATAGCCTTAAGTAGGCCTGTGCAGCCTCTATAATTCATCTTGCCCGGAGATGTGGTACACACACACACACACACACACACACACACACACACACACACACAGCCTCTGTCCCTATACAGTATCTATAAAACATCTCAGGGACTGTACCTACACACATACACATACATACACTAGTCAAATCTATGCCCCAAAAAGTCCGCAGGCAGGACCGCAGCCCGACTTATGCAGAGCAACACACACACACACACACACACACACACAGACACACACACACACACACACACACACATGCCAGCATCCGATGCAGTTGATTTAAGAATTCATAGCGCAGACTCCAGGCAACGGCAAAACTATGCAGAGTGAGGCAGTGCCGGCGTCCTCTGCATCCCAATGAGCGCCAGCCTCAACTCTCGACTTGGACTAGCTGGTGGGGCTAGCGTCGACGCGCCTCCTCCTCCTCCTCCTCCTCCTCCTCCTCCTCCTCCATCGAAGCCTCGATACCTGACGAGGAGGATGAGTTACAGGGGCCGGGGCCAGGACTAATTAGGGGGCAAACAAAAGCTCGGATAATATTCCCGAGGATAATACCTGAAGGCTTTAAAGGACAAAAGTCTTGTGAAAAAAGAAAAAAAGGTTACTGGTAGTAAAAAAAAAAAATATATATATATAAAGCTCTTTTCTTCTCTTTTCTCTTGGCTGAGATGTTTCCTTCAACAGTTGGCTGGGATCACGTGAAAACCTCATTTTATTTTTTTCCCACTCTTTTGTTTGGTCGGGGGTGTTCACGTTATCACGACACTGTAGGATTAGGAGAAAATTACGCCTTTTTTTTCCTTGTGTGTGTGTGTGTGTGCGTGTGCCGAAGATTTGAAACTCCTCTTCAAACCTCATGAGGAGAGAGAAATAGAGAGAGAGAGAGAGAGAGAAGGAGAAAAAGCATGAAAAATCCAGCTAAAAATACCACCGCCGCTGCCGTCCCGAGGAAGGTGACATTCTGAGCAAACAAGGTTTTCACTCCAGTGCACTGTTTAGTTTTTAAGACCAGACCTCCCACTGCTCCCACTGCTCCCACTGCTCCCACTGCTGCTGCTGCCACTGGCCTATTTCCTCTGCAGCAGCCCTATAACCTCATTTATGCACATTTGATACACTTTTAAGAGGGTGCATCGTCTCCTTTTTCTTGCAAAAGCACACAGAAAAATTACATTAAAAAAAAAAAAGATGGGATGAACGGGGTTAAAACAGTCCGGCTTTGTCGACGGGATGTTATTTTTCTGCAGGGCGGGAGAGAGAGAGAGGTTGGATGCAGAGGGAGAGAGAGAGAGAGAGAGAGAGAGAGAGAGAGAGAGAGAGAGAGAGAGAGAGAGAGAGAGAGAGAGAGGGCAAAACGCAGTGGATGTTTGAAGTCGGGAGTTTGGTGCAGAATGGATTATCTCAGCCCAGGACCCTCCACCCCCACCCCCACCCCCACCCACTCACTCACTCACTCACTCACTCACTCACTCACTCACTCACTCACTCACTCACTCACCCACCCAACCCACCCACCCTCCCACACCCTCCAAGTCCAGGACTGCTCCTTCCTTCCTTCCTCCTGCTCCTCTGCTACGTACCACAGCGCCCCCACCCCCCACCCCCCCTCCACACACACACACACACACACACACATTTTTTTTTTCTTAAATCCTTTTGCACTGCAGTGCCGTTAAATCAACCTCCAGCCCGGGCAGACGACTCACCTCCCAGCGCAGCTTTCATTACAAAATTCATGATGAAGCAGTTCTGTGTTCTCTGGTTCCTTCGCCGGTCGCGTTACGAAGAGTGGAGGGGGTTGGGGGGGTTACAGACCTGCAGTCGGAGAAAGGTGGGAAGAGGGCGAGGGAGAGGAGGGGTGAGGAGGGGAGAGGAGGGAGAGGAGGGGTGTGGGACAGAAAAACACAAGCTGTGACAACGTTGGGACACTCTGTTTCACTCCAGTGGTTTTCATATACAGTCAAAGAGTTTGATGGGACGGGAGGGAGAGGAGGAGGAGGAAGAGGAGGAAGAAGAGGAGGAGGAGGATGCTGATGGTTGTGATGATGAGGGGGTGAGAAATGACCTCCAAAAAGCCCCATTTTTTTCATCTCTCTGATTCTACTTTTTCCACACTGCAACAAGCTCTAAAAAAAAAGAGGAAGAAGAAGCAACCACCTCTTCCTCTCTTCTTCTCTTCTCTATGAATTAAACTGGGTCCGGATTTCTTTTTTAGCATGAGTTTCTGTCAACCTGCACCTGCGCCCTCGATTCAACCCCCCCACACTCCCCCAACCCCCCCAGCCCCCCCACCCTCAACAAGCAGCGCTCCATCTTGTGTGGATTTATGCTGACGCTGCCAGGGCTGCCAGTGATGGATCCTCATGGAAATAACTCCCAGAATTACAAAATAAAAAAAGAAAAGAAAAACAACAAGAGGAGGTGGAGGTGGTTAACAGAGACACGGTCAGAGGAGAAGAGCAGGTGGAGGCATGATTTTGTGTCAACAAAGCACCTCTGAGAGCATTTTACACACGCACACACACACACAGCAATGATTACATGATGGAAACAAAGCACTGTTTGAAGGGCTCTCCTGCTGCTTCTGTGCCAGTTCATATCAAGCATCATGTGTTTTTATGAGGACTTCATGACTTTTGTTTTTGCACTTACTTAGCTTAGAACCCCTGACACGCTCAGTTAACAGTTTCCACACCTTGTCACATTAAAATATCACTATAATGCGAGAGTTTGGCAGCTACAGAAAGGCAAACTTCCAGCTCCCTCTTGGTACTTTCACTCTCTCTTTTTGTGCAGTCACTTAAACTGCATTTCCCAGCATCCCTCTCTCTCCCTCTCTCTCTCTCTCCCTCTCCCTCTCTCTGCCTTTGCAGCAGAGACGCATGCGGAGGGGAAGAAGGCAAACGTCCTGCGAAAACTTGCTGCACTCATTAATACAAATCTGCATTATTACAGCCTCCGCTCATCCCCATCATCTCCATCATTTCCTGCTTCCCTTCCCCTTCCTCCTCTTCCTTCTCCACCTCCTCCTCCTCCTCCTCATCATCATCATCATCTGCAGCCGCAGCAGCAGCAGCATCAGCACCAGCAGCAGCATCACTTTCTCCTCACATGAACCCTCCACGCTACAGTACAGGATGTTAACTCACGACTGGAGCACAGCATTGTTAATTTTTCCTCTCTTTTTTTGGAGGGGAGGCGGGTGTACAACAACAGAGATGCTCCTTGTCAAAAAAAAAATGACTGCAGCCGAGATGCGGCTTCACGCGCGCAGCATCGTTCATGCACCAAGTGCACCAACCTATCTATCCCGCACAGTGCAAACACACACGCACACACACACACGTACGCACGCACGCACACACACATCGCAGCATCCCGTCTTTTTTTTGTTACCTTGTTTTCGGTCCTGCTCCAAGTCTCCGTAAGGAAATTTGTTTTTGTTTATTTTGTCAAGAGTGTGAATCGCGTTCCTTCCTTGCCTTCCGTCCCTCTCCCGCAGAAAGAAATCACAAGTTGTGCTTCTTGAGGATCGCCTGTGCCTCCTGTCAGTGTGCAGACATGCCGGCTTGTGTCAGAGTCAGGCTGCAGCAGCGGCGGCGGAGGAGGAGGAGGAGGAGGTGGTGGTGGAGAGGAGGAGGAGGAGGAGGAAGAAGAGAGTGTATTCCTGCAGGACGAGATGAGAGCATGCAGAGGGAGAGTGGAGGAGGAGGAGGGGGGTGAGGAGGGAAGGGAGGGGAGGGGATGGGGGGGCACACAGATGCAACATCGCCTAAGTGAAGGGTCCTGCCTAGCTTTCATTAACCTAACAGAGGAATGCACGCGACAGGGATGTTTGTTTTTACTGTTTCCTGTGGGTTCCTGAGGGAGGAGGGTGGTTTTATAGGCAACTCTAGACATCATGTTAACTTAAGCATCCAGTCAGTGTCTCCAGTCTCACTGTGCTAATCACACACACACTCTGGGCTCCGACTAGGTGAATGTGAGTGCAACTATAATCGAATAATCGACGGCTAGCTTCGTAATCGATTAGCCGGTCAAGCTTTCAACCATTTTTTTAAAGAAGGATTTTAATAAATGAAGTCACTGAACCGCCATGTCGCCACATGATTTGTGAAATAATGGTTGCAGAAGATAAAATACATAAAAATTTTTTATCAAAGAGGCAGTGGTGTGTCCAGGGGGAGGCCAGGGGTGCCCCTCTAGTAACGTGGAGCGTTCAGGTACCGTTGGAAATTTGAGAAGCGAAGGATTATGGCAGTTTTCACCCTAGTAACGGGGGTGTTCAGGTACCATGCACAAATTGGAGAATAAACAGTTACGACAGTTCTCAATCTTAATAGATCAAGACAAATGGCTATTTATTACACACAATTGTGTATTTTCCAGTTTCTTTCATCCATTGGACAGAAAATTGAGTCATTGCGACAAGGCATTTAAAGACTTTGAATACCATGAGTTTTTGTGTCTTCATTGCCTTTAGTAGTCAGAGTATTTAAAGGTGAAAGGAGTATTTATCTTTGTCACTAGAAGCTATGGGTCACTGGTTTCATCAGAAATGCCTCAGATGCTACTTGAGGTCCATTTCTGCTCAGATCCATTTCATGTTTATCCAGCAACCACATGAGGGCTGTACTCTGATTGGTTGTCTTCCTAACCACTCAAATGAATGACAGCTCGACTCTCGTGTCACGTTATCTACGTTATCTACGCTAAACGGCAGAGATTAGCTAATTTCCCCCCAAACTAAGTGTTAACTGCTTTGATGGAGCTTTGTATGTTTTATATATGGCACCAGAATCAGATGAGGAATCAGGTACTGGGGAAGAACGAGGAGGCGATATAGGTCACACTCTTTTCTGACTTTGATGATGTTCTTGGACCTGCTATTGACCTAATATCCAAAGCAAAGGTGTTGCATCGTTCCAGGTCTCCCTTTAAAGCGGTACTTGCTCCAGTTTGGTTTCCAGGAGCTTGAGGGGGAAAAGGGAAAGCTGCAAATTTCTCCACTTGGCAGCCTACCGTGTCTGTCTGCAGTTTTGCGCTGGGCAGGTAGTTAATCAAAGCTTCTATTTTTTTTTGCTGATCTTGTTGCGTCTGGAAACGAGGTTGAAGAGGGCCGCGAGACCGACCCGAAATAGTAAACCCGGAGCCCTTAGAGCCAACGTGCGGAAAGATGCCAAGACGACGCCACTGTATGTGGAGCGGAGAGCGTAAGTGCAGAGTCAGGCGGCGAGTCTCCCTCTCCTGCAAATAGCTCTCGCTTCAGACGCAACCGAAAATGACAACGACAACAAAAAGGCCTCGCAACGGTTAGTGTAATGTGTGGCTAGGGACAACAGTGGCCGCGTGCCCGGCAGGTAGAGGATATTCAGATATTCGAAACCTTTCCAAATCATTTTTTTTCTCCACTGGCAGACGAAGGAGACTCTGGAGAGCCGCCAGCAGCCTCGACAGGAAATATTTTCTTAGTGGACTGAAAAAAGGCCGAGGCTCCCCCCGAGAAGATGCGTGTGATTGATGCCACTCTGAATTGAAACGTGCATCTGCGGTCTCTCACTTGTTTTTATTTTTTACTTCATTGGTTGTGAATCGTGTTTTATATCCATAGTTTTTGGATTTTTTTCATTCAGTCCTGTTAACACTTGACAAGACAAATTGATGCATGTTGGTCTGAACCACTCAATCTATTGTCATTCCCTTCAAGCTGCTAAATGAGAGGTAACGCTTGGACCAAAGACCTGGATGCAGACAGGAGGCCAACATGCAAACTCCATGCAGATAGTACTGGGAGTGGAGGGGGACAGCCTGGAGCAGGATGCAAACCTACGACCCCCTTGTTGTGAAGCACCATCACTAACCACTGCACTTTCACATGGTCCACTTCCTCTATCCCAGAAGGGAAAATCTAATTATGGGGACATTATGGGGGGAAAAAATGCATATGTAAAGCTGCAAAGCATTAAAATTTAAATTGCCCACTGACCTGTTGTGTGGGAGGTGAGCTGAAACTCAGGAGTTGTCTCTTCTCAGCTCATCAAACGTCCAGGACCAAAAACCAAAATCCATCTCCATCAGCTCGTTGTTCACCACCACAGGCAAACAATGGAGCAACACCAAATTTCTTCAACTTCTTTCTTCTACTTCTTCTTTCTTCTCCTTTCTTCTTCTTCTTTACTTCTGCTTCATCAGATTTTGTTGTTTCTTTTTTCTAACCAAATTGCACCACTCCTCTCTTTGGTTCGCTGGATAGTCTGTTGTGAGCAAATTGCTCCGGGGGGGGTTCACTTACAAGCGAACCGAGACAATGCAATGCAGACTATCCTAGGAGTCGAAATCTGGTCTAGCTGATCATTTGATGCTTACCTGACTATAGTTTCTTCATTTTGTGTGTAGAAATGTTTCTAAAGAAACATCCATCCATCCATCAGTTTATTATCTTACCCACTTTGTAACAGCTGGGATTGGACGGGTCATTTGGTGCATATCTCAAGACAAATGCAGTTATGGGAAGTAACTCATATATCTCGATCAGCAGGTTCCTGAACCCGAGGGGTCAGAGAGCACATCTCAATGTGCTATGGAGTTCCTGTTCTAATTACAGCATCTAATCACTTTAGTTATGCAGACGAGCAGACAAACAAACATTAACAAGAAGATTAATTAAATTTTTATCGTTTTTATCTCCCCTAGAACCCCATATCTGACTCTCTACCAGGCAGCCCGCTCTAAAATAAGCCCCTCTGTGACCCCCTGAAGGTGCAGAGGACGTCCTCGCTCCTCGGCCTGTAGTAAAGTCGTACACCATGTTGTGTGAGACAAGCAGGGCATGCAGAGAGGACCGAGGGGGGGGGGGGGGGGGGGGGGGGGGGGGGGGGGGGGGGCGTAAACCGCTGCATCTCCCATCAATTAATCAAGACACGGGAGGCTGTGACCAGTCGACACACAGCGACACGGGCACACACACACACACACACACACACACACTGTTGTTGTTGTTGTCCTCTGACTGTCTAGAGTCACTCGAGAACAGTTTTGTTTATATTTTCATGGACGTATGATTTATAGACTCTTGGTTTTGAGGACTGTACTTGACCATTTTTGCTCTTGACCCAAATGTGCAGCACTATTATTTCAAGCCTCTTGTCCACACACACACACACACACACACACACACACACACACACACACACACACACACAGAAAGAGGCACACACAGAATGGAGATAAAACTGATTTTTTTTCCAGTTTTCACAACTTTAAACTACTTCATAACGTTTAACTTCATGCTTCTGTGGACACTTCAGTATTCAAACCAGCCAGGTGGTCTCTCTGGCAGCCCGCACTACTTTATTCATTTATTTATTTATTTCTGTGCAGTGTGATTTGTGTTCCTAAGTATTTGTTTGTTAAGTCTTTGTTAGCAGTTCAAGAACACTGTATCTTCCCTAATTGTCCACATGTCCGTACCTGGCCTGTGTCCAGATAATGAGTCATGGGGAACATGTGCCCAAAACAAAGTTTCCTCCACTTTTCCTGTTGAACAAAGTCTGAATACGCCGAATCTAGAGATGCTGTGAAACACACGGATATTTTAAAACAGAATCTGTGTTTTACACCAAAATACGTACAGCAGAGCTCCACAGGGACTCCACGCTGTTCAGAATGGGACAATTAGCATAATTTAGCCTCGCTGTCACCTCAAAAAACACAAATGCGGAGCTGCTTTTCACGCTCTCAGATTGCTCTGAACATCATGAACATAAACACGCCGCAAAAGTACCACATTAAACTGTGCCAATATTGCCGCTGGGGTACACAGAGGTATTTCCAGTTCATCTCCCAGTTCTGTGCATGGGGCCATTGTGGAGAATGGTTTCGTACTGGAGCCGCTGAAGCTGTCGCTCTGGGACAAAGAGGAGCTATTGAAACGCATCGCGGTAATGGATGCCGAACTCGCTCCAAATGAAAGGTGGATTATGTCACAGGACAGGATACCTCAGAGCCACTGGATGCAGGATGTAGAGGGGAGGATGTAGAAAAAAGGATGTAGAGAAAAAAAAAGAGACGGGGGCAGGAGTCTGCATCGGTGGATCCTCTGTGAATGGCTTTTTGAAATCCTCGCAAAATCCTTTTTAAACGCATTCATTCAGAGTAACCTGCCATAATAGCGCAATATCAGACATTTTCTGGATTGGAACACCTGTGTTCATATTTGTCTAT
This sequence comes from Karalla daura, assembly GCA_029224185.1. Taxonomy (NCBI): domain Eukaryota; kingdom Metazoa; phylum Chordata; class Actinopteri; order Chaetodontiformes; family Leiognathidae; genus Karalla; species Karalla daura. The sequence continues at coordinate 4,016,452 of CM055189.1, read as the reverse complement.
GATATCACACTTAATATCAGTCTTTTTAATCCTTATTTACCCTCCACACACACACACACACATAGGGGATACAACGAGCCTGTAAGCGTACACCTCATGCAAACTTTCATCGTCAGATTTGCTGACGAAGTGGCAGCCGTTTTACCTCGTGTCCCCTATACCACCTCCGATATATAAATATATAAAGGCCAGGTATCAAATCCCAGTCACTGTGACACAAAATGCAAGGCGGCAGAGTGTCAGCTCAATGCCACGGGGACGCTACACCTTTGAAGCTTGTAATCGTCCAACGTACACCGATAAACACCACGACAGAGAAATACAGAGGCTGAAACACGCAGGAAGTAGCAGTTGGAGATGTCCTTAGAGGTCTGTCGCATAAAAAAAGCCTTTTATTTAAATAATAGCTCCCAACTAACTAGCACACACTTGGGATTTGAGAGAGAAGAGAGACCAAAGCATCTGCAGAAGCACTCCAGAAGAAAGCAGTTGGTTCAACAGTAACTTCTGCCTATATCAATGGGAAACAACCACTGTACGTTATCTTTAAGGACTGATATTGTGCTTAACTTGCACTAGATGGGTGAGAGTGTGGACAGCAGCTCACTCCCCATCTAGATAAACTTCCACAGGAAATACATTCAACCCAGGCGGGACTTGAACCCACAATCCCCAGCTCCGGAGGCTGATGCCTTATCCATTAGGCCACTGGGTTGATTTTAGCCTAATTCCTACGTCCATTTTTCGAAATTTTTCCATTTTCTCTTTTTTTTCTCCTTTTTCCAGATGTTGCCACCTCAGCAGATAAACCGAAAGGCTCTCTCCCACTGTTGATGGATGGACCCTCTGCTCTGATCTCACTGATACTGCTTTTTTTTCTAAGACAATTTCACAAATGTCCTTGACACCAATCGAGCAGGGTTCAACCCCCATGCCTGTGAAACCTAATCACATCCCTGCTCTGCTTTCAGAGGCCAGGCGAGTTTCTACAGCGGCTGCCTTAACAAGGGAACGCAGGATTAATACGCCGCCTGCTGCGTTTGTATTAATGGGACTTAGAAAAGAAAAAATAGTCCCAGCATACCAGTCTGGAACAGGCATACACAGCCAAAGATGTGAGATCCAGAAATATCATAATTTCCCCAATCATACTGTAAATTCTGGGCATTCAAAAACAAAATCTGAACAGAGAAAGTCCTCCAAGAAAGACTCCAAAAAGACTCCAAAAAAACTTGTATTACTGGTTCTTTCATACGATGCGAGTCCTCCATCAATTTTTGAAAACGTTGCTCAACTCCATTGTTTAGGCTGGAACGTAAAGTAGCGTACCAGTTGCCTGGTAAAATATAACTAAAACTGTAAGTAAGCCAGAAAAAGACCAGAATATTCCTAAAAGAAATGGAGCCATAAAACAAGATCTGGAGCATTTTTGATGAAACCAGTGTCCCGTAGCTTCTACATTAACACCAACAGACTATAGGAATGTTTACAAGCTAACTTCCGATGATTGCTTGGTGTGAAAACGTGGCAAATAATGGGATTTGAAAATCCCTTAACTCTGTCGTTCAGAGGCGCGGCCTTGATGTTTTTAAAGCGACCGCTGCGATATTAAAGATTTCATAAGCCCGTGAAGGGCACGGCCGGCAGCCTCCGACAGACCCTGCTCTGTGGAAGTCAGAGGGGAGGAGTCGTTAGCCTTGGATATTAGACCGCTGTCCATCATCCCTGCTGCACTCTCTCAGGTCCCCGGAGACACACTGGAGGAAGGGGAAAGACGAGGGCGAAGAGAAGGGAAGGGAGGGGAGAAGAAAAGAAGAAGGGAGGGAAAGTAGGTGGAGGCATTGCATGTAACTCTGTGTGTGTGTGTGTGTGTGTGTGTGCGTGTGTGTGTCCATCAATCTGTGGAGGACCTCTGAAGTCCCAGACAGAGGGAGGTGTGTGCTGCTGCAATGCGTAAAGCTTCTCGGCTCCGCTCAGAGAGCAGACTGACAGACCGGCCGACCGACGGGCCGCCTCGGGGATTAACAGGACGTTACACAATGGCCTCGTGAACTGAATAGCTTGCAAAATAGCTGAATACCCAGTGTTTTTTTTTTCACAGGCTTTACAGGTAAGTAAAGTCCCACGTCTCCTGCCACTACCTGAGAGACCGGGCGATGGAAATAGAGAGGAAACAAGACGGGAAGATGGCGATACTGAAACGCATCGTCACGTTTAGAAAGTCCCGATTCGTCCATCTGGAACCACTCCACTCGAAAACACTCGACGACATCTTTGGTTTTTCTGTGCAAGAATGCAAGAAGGGCTGTTTGACTGGGACGAACAAGTCTCTCTGGAGTGAAGGATAAAATAAGCTCAATGCTCCCCAAATACATAGAAATGTCTTGTCCATCAGCCAAAAATCACACACACTCAAAGAAAATCACATTCAGTAGCTCAGTAGTACAGCAACTTAGTATAATAAGGAATAAGTAGTATGAAATAAGGTCAACAAAATAAGTTGATAACATAGCAGTAGTAATAACAATAACAATCATAATGTCACAGTAGTAATGATGTTGAGACAGGGAAAACCAATAAATGAAGAAGAAGAAAGTTGAGTGTTTCCATCCCTGAGCAAAGGGCAAAATCTGGCAGCTCCATAACATGAGTCGATCTGAATAATTTAGCCGCCATAACATTTTAATAGCGGGCCGACGTCTTTATCGTCTCGTCAGAGGGGGATGAGTGGGCAGCTGCTACGCCGGCTGTGATTGGCTGGTGAGCCACGCACACACACACACACACACACACACACACACAGTACTGTAGTTCACCCTGGTGACACAGAGACACTCTGTAAAGAGACCAAACCAGGTTTGATGGCCTGTAAAAAAAAAAACTTTACAGATTTTTTTTTTCTTTTGAGGACGTGCAGGTCCACCGGTGCGGCGGTCCCCACTGGGATTTGTCCCAGTATGCCAGATGGCCGGTGCACCAGTGACTGAACCTGCCGGAGCAGCATGCATGCAGCCGCTGCTATATTATAGGTAGTCGTGTGCCTTTTTTTTTCCGGGAACATGCTCTGTTGTGTAGTCGCAACACTTTGGAGATGAGAGAGCACATTTCACATGTCTGAAACTTTAGTTTGACGAAATAATGGAGCCAGGGGTTTTTTCAAAACTCAAAATTTTGCACTTTTAGATGAGTAGCACACATACATACAGGGTTAGGTAAGGGTTAGCGTAAGGACATGTACCTGTCGGCCCAAAGCCTCCTAATCCGGTCCGTCCGCGTGGTATGACTTGGCACAATACGTGACACAGTACAGTGCAGAACAGCACTCATGCATGTACGTGCACATGCAAAAGTCACATTCCACTTCAAGGTAAGTCCAAACCACTCATTTTAGCGAGGGAAAGGAGCCAGAGGGAGGAGCCAGAACCGGTGGAGAAGGTTTTACAGCATTTTTTTTCCCTAACTGATTTATCTACTTCTCTCTCTCCTCCTACAGGTATGTGCACCTGACTTCATTATCTTGACTTTGGCTCGTTTGTGCCCGATGCTGCAGAGAGTTTAATTCACTCGTGTTCCTCCCTCCTCTTAACTAGAGCTTAAGCTCTCTCACAGCCGCGGCTCTCGCCCCTCGGCCGTTTGAAGAATGTAGAGCGGTATTTACTGTGACACCCCGGTCTCTATTGCGATGTAGATTGAACATTTTTCTCTACCACGTAAGTCGCTTCGGATGAGGGCGCCTGCTAGACGCCTAAATGCAAATTAAGATGCAAAATTCCTCGCGTGACGTGCGTTTCCAAAATAGCAACAGAGTGGAGAACGAATCCACGATGAGATGTAGCATGAGACTCAGACTCAACTCGGATGTCATTTCTGCTACATACATGGAGTATAGAAGAACAAAACGTCGATTTGTACGGCTCCAGGGTGCAAACAGCAAAACACATGACAAAGAACACAAAGTGCAAAAAAAGGATACAAACAAAGGATACGACATGGATACACGGAGCTTTAGTCTCATTCCAACACATGTTAACATGAGGTGAAACGAAATTGGTTGCAAGCCAGTTAGAGAATAAAAGTCTAGGAATAAATTACAATATGAATAACTAAGTGTGAAATAGAAATATGCACGTATAAGCAAAGTAAGAAATATAGATATATGAACTTACAACGGAAAAGATTAGATACTATGATAAGTGTAAGACAAGACAAGACCTAGCAAAACAAATTATAACCAAATGAGGCCGGTGGTTATAAGGTTTACATGCTACTTTCTCCGCTCTTAGCCGTGCCATCGAGGCAGCATGAGTGTGCGTGTTTCCCAGCCAGGATCGCAGGTCTTCACCTGAGCGTGACGTCGGGGGTTGCCATATTGCGGTGTCAAGAGATCACCTGCCCCCCCCGAGGTCCGACAGCAGATCGCAGAGGTGGCGAA